>JAOQMN010057384.1:0-10035 GCA_027563555.1 Erythroxylum raimondii | reverse complement strand
GTAGCAAAGCTATATGGGAATTTTTTAAGCCAACAATCATTAACCAGACATCTGTCAAGTTTCCTTTATATGAGCTTTCCTTCCCCTTGCCTGTAGCTCCAAGTGAGAACGTGGCTAGTAGATCTAAAGGTTTGAAAGTTCTTAGAATATGGAGAATTTAAATTGTGTATGTTGAGATTCTTTAGGGGACAGTGTTCAATTGAAATCTTCAATAAATAACCAAAATTTGTTTATGGAGCTCCCTAGTTATTGTTCCTATAAAATTGCCAATTCCATGTATAGATTACAATGATAAGCAAATATAGGTTATAGCCTTTATAAGTCACCTCACACTGTAAAAATTGGTCAATGCAATGTCAGCTTATGATATGGATGATAGAGGGATTAGAAAAACTATTACTCTCCTATTTGGATCAGCTGAGTGGTTGTTGAGAGTTACCAATTCGCCTGCAAAAATTTCAAACCATTTCTATAACAGTCCTCCTTTATTTTAGTCTTCATAAGTCTAATAAAAAAGGTTTCTTTAAATCAAAGAAATCTTTAAAATCTAATTGTTTATTATGGCTATTAAGGCCTCTTACATTGTAGAGAAGTACCCTCATTATTTGAGTTTGGATCTGGTCTTCTTCCTTTTAGCTCTTTGAGTGCTAAAACTAGGATCGGACTAACCTCCATTACTTCCTTCCACTATGTTTGTCTCATTTTTTGTAAGATTAAACTGATTCCCTTTTTCTTGGATTGTATACTCTAGGGATCTTGGTCCTTCATAACTTTATGTGAAGATGAAATAACTTGTTCAGTCCTCCTTTCCTTTTAAACCAGATTCACTTTTATATTAAGAGGGGTTATGTCATTTGTGGGGTTATTAATAGATTTTTTCATTACACCTTGGTGATGTACATTTTTATTAATAGTTTTACCCTCTGATTGATTTGTGTCATTATCTAGTTCAACATGCATAATATTAGAGTTATTAGTAGATTGTAGGTCTAGAGTCATCTTCTCCTTATCCAATTGCTTCTTAGTTTTAAAAAATTTCTTCAAGCTAGGTTTAGAAGGCCTCCATGGATAAGTGTTTGTTAAAATATCAAGTATAAGTTCCTTAGTAGCATTGAACCTCATTATCCAAATGACTCAAGCAGTTCCTTATCTAGCTCGATCTCCATACATACTTTAGCAAAACCTATTCTTCTAAGATTTGGAGTATTTTCATCTAGAGAAAATGGATTCCTAATTATGCTAGTAAGATGACTAAGGCCTTCTAAGGACAAATAGTCCAAGGGAATATGATGAAATTTCACCTCAATAGGGATCTTTCTCAACTTAGACTTATCTAACCTAAAACCAAGTTTGCACTTCTTTAGAAATAGAGGCTTTTCTTGAACATGCCATGGTCATTAATATAACACCTTTTGAGCTTTTTCATCTGAGCCAGAAAATTAATAACTCATCTTCATTCACTAAAGTTTTCTCTAGTCCCATCGTTCTCCAATTGAAAGTAACCCAGTGTTAGACAATAGGAAATGACAACCTTTTGTCAATGATGTATCCAACAAGCGCTAGGCTCCATTTTATGGCACCACAGAGCAAGACCTTTGCAGGAGGGGAAATATGCAGTTCACTAAGGGATGAAGTGATAAAGTACGTCTAGCCAAAAGTCACAAGGTTGCCAACCATCTTCTTCCAAGATTGGCCCCATTGTGAGTCTTTAGTAGTAGGTCTATTGTTTATCGTTAGGTTCAGAGATGGGAATGCTAAGAATGCCTTATTAGAGTTAGGTTTCCTAGCCAGATAAGATGGGAAGGTCTACTCCATATTTCAGGTTTACTTTTAATGCTAAATGATAAGTGTAAATTGCATTGTGTTTTAGGACATAGTTTGATATATGTTTAATCGTTAATTTAATCATTTAGTATATGTTTAGGTTAGAATTATGTTAGTTTGTTAATTATTTATGTTTTAAGTGTTTTATGGGTTAGTACAAGTTTTTGAGATTAAATATTTTGTTTTTGAGGTACTTTGATATGTTTACTAATGTTTCAAGGTCAACATCAAATAATAAAGGAGTTTCGGAGATATTCGGGCCGAAACAATGGCCCAGGATCGTGGCATGTCAGGCCACGATCGTGACAAAAGCTCCAGACTTGGCCCACAATCGTTGCCTACATGCCACAATTGTCACAAAAGCCCAAGGAATGGGCCACGATCGTCCTGCATCAGGCAGATGCAGACACTCAAAAACGTCAAGTTTTGAGAGATTTTTTTGATCTTTCAGACCTTAAAAAATCATAGGGCTGCTCAGAACACAAAAGGATATTTAAAGAACAAGAATATAGTTATAGAGGAGCTTTTGCATTAGCCAACTTGAGAAAACCTAGAGAGAATTCATCGAGTGATTGAGGAAGAAAAGAAGGAAGAGAGAAGAGGAGAAGAAGCTTACTCGAGATAGTTCTTGGATCAAGAGGTTTCCTGATGTCATTGACTCCCGTCCTCCATTTTGATTGTAATTCCTTTTATTTTTAGTTTTATCCTTGTATAGAATTGGATTGAATAGTTGATGATATAATCTAAAATGTCGAGGATGTTCTTAACTCACCTTCGGAGTTTTATTCTTTAATTAATGAAATCTAATTTTTTATGTGTTTATTGGAATTATTGTGGTTTGATTCTGTGATTGCATAATTCGGTAATAAATTGAGAGGGTGAATCGAATGAAAAATGATTAAATTGGACTAATGAGAGTTAGGTGATTTGATAGAACTAGAATTGAGTCAGATCATGAAATTGTGCGAAGAGAGATCTTGCATAGGTTTCTGATAGTTTATTAGAGAACTTCGAAACTAATTAGGGTTTTGGATAGGTTGTGAATTAAGAAATCGCATCATCCATAATCTGATTAGGGTTTATGATTTAGGGTTAATGTTTATAACTTGAGAGAGAGTAATCAACCCTAGGATAATCTAAAGCCAATAATCCGATAATTCATAATCGCTTAGGTTAGCATTAAGGATAGGTAAAACTCCCTTTCTCTCAATTGGCAATTTCTTTCGGTTTATTATTGGGTGTGATGCAACTATTTAGTAATTAGTATTTCGTATTTGATTATTAAATTGTTTGATTGAATTAAGTTCTCATTTTTAGTTTCGTGCAATTTAAATTTATTTTATTGTTTCTGGCCTTATATTTTGGGAATAGATTAACTCACTCCTCGTAAGATCGACACCTTTGGTACTATGCTAACGAACCATGTGTTTATGGATTATTAGAATTTATTAATTAAAACTTACACACAACAAACACCCAATTAGTAAACTGTCAAAAATGGAGCAAAGTAGGAAATGAAAGGGATATGCAGGTTGCTCAATAAGCAAATGGGTCATCGAGTTCGAAAGGAAAAACTGATTTAAGGAGAAGCCAAGGGGGTTAGGAGAAAGAGAATTTTAGTGAGAGTGAGAGATTCTCTTACTATATTCACCTACAGTAACTCAAATTAGAATGTCTTACTTACTAAATTTTAGAAAAATGAGTTTGTCTAAATCATAATAAGAGTTAATATAATTGAACATAGTGTTCAATTTAAATTTAAAAATTGTTTTTAATCAAATTAAATTTCTATTTGGAATAGGAAATTAATTAATTTATGGATCAATGGTTTAATTTAATACAATTATCCAAAAAGTTATAAATATTATTTAAGATTATATATAGGGATCAATAATTATAATCAAATGAGGCTTGATATTTTATAAATATATTTGATGATGTTTATATAAATTTTACGTTTTATATATTATGTGTGCATATTGAATTACATGTTTAAATGTATGATATTTTGATAAACAATTAATTGACTATATTTATATACCCATATTTAGTGTGTTTTCCTTATTATTTGAGAATCTTAAAGTATTTGTGGTACTTATTCAGCTTTAAGTGAATTTTTAGGTGATAATTGGCGTCATACACGTAAAGGATAAGATTTTGGGTGAAATTGACACATAAAATGGAAGAATTGAAGCAACTTTGGAGAAATACAGTCGTGTATAGGTATCATGTAAGTCACTGTGAACATATGGACCTTCAAAGATGTTGTTTCTGTTGGTATAAAGACACACATCCTATGTGCCTATGTAAGCTTTTGGAACTGTGTAAAGTCACAGTTTAAGGGGATTTTGAAATACATGATCAGTTAAACGTATAGGGATCGTGTAAGTCACTGTAAACATATGAAGTTTTGAAGATGTTGTTTCTGCCCGTGTGAAGATACACGTTTGTGTATGTTGACACACATGGTTGTGTATGTTCCTGTGTAAGCTTCTGGAATTATGTAAAGTCACAATTTAAAGGGATTTTAAGATACACGATCAGCTATATAGTCATGTAGGTGACCATGTATATCCCCAAAAGCCTAATTTTTCTATAAAGGATATTATGAAGGCTATAGAAAAAGTAGGCAGATTTCAGAGTCATTAAAGAAACCAAAAGAAGCAAGAAAAACATTAAAAAAAAGTTGCACATCACAAATAAGAAGATCAAAAGTGGAAACATCAAGATCAACTCTAGCATTCCAGATTTTCCAGGTCAAGGCTTTAAGCTAATTTCATTCTCTTCTCTTTTTCTATTTCAATTTCTTGTATGTCACATATAAATAGTTGTGATATGAACATGATTATCGATTTCTAAATCTATATTAGGGTGCTATATTTGAAATGTTTTATATAACTTTTACCTTGTTAAATTTAATATTACTACTACTTCGTGATAATTGTTGTGCTCATACTTGATTTGAATAGAGAGATTTTAATTGTGAGGTGATTATCCTTAAAGTTGCTTCAAATCCAATTGAGTAGTCAAGAGTAATTTTCAGAGATTGTGAGATTGCAACTTAGCTTTTATTTATTTCAATTTAGATTACTTGATGAGAGAGGGTATTCAAAACTTTTGGATATCTAGGATCAAGTATAGTTGAATTCACAAGGTGAAGGGAAAACAAAACAAGGATAAAATAATCCTTAAGTTTTCATCATTGAATAACATCACTTTTATTGTTATCTTTTACCTGTTCAATCATTAAGTTTAGTTAGTAATTCCTCATAATGACTGACTCCATATCTCCCAAGCTATTTGAATTCCCCCTTTACCCTCGACCACTTCACCAACTTCTGCATCTGCACCTCCCCCTGCATCACCAGCCAGCAAAAACCCAAACCTTTCTAGCTTCCACTCCTTTTCATCCTCCTTTAATAAGTCCTCTAAATTCCTAGACCCCTCCTTCCTTGCTCCCAACATTAAGGGGGCAATCATCTCCCACAGTATCACCCACAAACCCTCCCAATCCAGTCTTTGCAGCTAATGTTGTAGAAATTAGGAAAACCTAGAAGCTGGTGATAGGGGAGAGCTCTAAATCATCTCTTCTCTATAATCCCCCGATTGAAATAGATGGAAAGTTGATGGTGGCTCCAAGACTTGACATCTTGCAGGAGGGTACAAAAATATGGGACGCAACAATTATAGGCTTCTTTATGGATAAATGCCCGCCTTTTCCTGTAATACAAGCATGGGTTCAAAGAAACTGGAAAGGAAGAGGCATATAAGAGGTAATTTTAACAGAAAATGATAACATTATTTTTACCTTTAGTTCTAAATTTGAGGCTCAAAAAGTGATAGAGGAAGGTCCATAGCATATCTTATAGCTTCCATTATTCCTCCAGAATTGGCAACTTGGTATGGAATTAGAAAAAATTAGATTAAAAAACATACCATTATGGGTGAACATTCACAATATTCCACTGGAATATTGGACCACCAAATGCCTAAGCTTATTAACAACCTATTTGTGAAAGCCAATATAAGTGGATGAGAATATAGGATTGAGGAAATGGGTAGGCTATACTACATTATGTGGAGTATGGACATCTCGAAGTATATGAAAGATTATATCCCCATTTTAAGGTTGGCAAATGGAAATTCCCTAAAGGAGGATAAAGTAATGGTTACCTACCATTGGAAACTGTCCCTACAATCCCAAGGCAAAACATGGAAACCGACAAAAAAAATCTTTATTATGGGATATTATGGAGAATTGATCGTCTAGATAAGAATAAAACAGAAGAGAAACTTGAGATGGATGAGTTTTAAATGTAGGAAAAGATACCTGAGAATCAGAGACTGGTTATTCAAAAGGATAGAAGTCTCTCCAATAAGGCTAAGGGGGACCAAACTGAACACAGTGTAGAGGATCAACAACAAAAAAGGAAGGTAACAGGGAATACGACAATATTATATACTAAAGAGAGAGTGAAAAAACATGATACTTGTAATACAGACAATGGAGTAACGCAAAAGGGAAATCCTCCTGGAATTCAACAACAGATAGCCACCTAATTGCCACAGCAGTTAGAAACCTTCTTATAAGTGGAAAATGATGAGGAAAAGTTTGAACAAGTACAAAATACAAAGAGCAATCGGAGCAGTAGGAAAGGCTTAAAAGATAAAACCAATACTATATGACCTTTCTAGTATAGAATGCAAGAGGAATAAACAACCCTTTGAAGCTCAATGCTTTGAAGGATTTTGTCAAACATGAGAAGCCTAAATTATTTTGTCTTTTAGAAACTAAAATTAGAGTCCAAAGTCTGAATAAATTAGGTAATACTTTCAAAATCAAACCATCACTACGGACTATGTTGCAAACCAACGTTCAATTTCGAGTACTAGCCAATAAGGATCCTAATGCCCATATCGCCAACTTCTTTGGAGATTTATGGCATGTTTAGATTCAATGCGCTATCGGAAGATGTAATGAAGACGAGGCTCTTTCCTTTTACATTTAAAGATTGAGCGAAGATATGGTTGAACTGTTTGAACCTAAAGAATATCACAACATAGGGGCAACTAGTGAAAGCCTTTTTGGATAAATAATTCCTCTTAATAAAGACCACTATATTCATAAAGGAAATCACAAATTTCTAGCAAAGCAAACAAGAGTCTTTGTATCAAGCATGAGAGCAATTAAAATAATTGCCAAGGAGTTGTCCACATCATAACTTGCCAAAGGAGTTTCTTTTGCAAACATTCTATAATGGAGTGAATCCACCTGTGCGAGGCACCATAGATGCGGAAGCTGGTGGCTCTTTAATGAGGAAAAAGGTTGGGGTAGCTTATAATCTATTAGAAGAAAAAGCAAACAATTGTCTATGGACATTTGAATGAAGTAAATAGGAGCCAACCTTTATAGGTAAAAAAGGAGTGCCTGTTATGGATTCAGTGATAGCTTTGCAAGCTCAAATATCGGCCCTGGCCAAATAATTGAACAACATGTAAACCACACCTTCTGGCCCACTCAAGGTAATTCATAATGGACTTGAGCTGTGTGGACAAGAAAGCCATGTCTCAGGAGCATAGTATGGTCAGGGAAGCAATGATCCCTACTCTAACACTTATAGTCTTCGGTGGAAGAACCAGCCGAATTTTTCTTGATCTAACAATGCAGGAAACCTAATAAGAACCACAAGGTTCACTAGAGTTTCAGTAAGATAGGCTCGGTTCATTGGAATTGAAGATGGATAAGCTAATTGATGTGTTAAATTCTAAGTTCACGAGGCAAGATGAGAACTAAAACAAGATAGAAACTAAGTTCAATCAAATTGTAAATAACCATATATCTTTCATTCATTATTTGGAATTTTAAGTAGGCCACTTAGCTAATGCACTGTCTACACAAAGTGTGAGAAGTCACTTAAGCAACACGAAGTCTAATCCAAGGAAGAAATTGGAGGCTATCACAGTTATAAGTGAAAGCGAGTTAGAAGAATCCCAAAAAGTAGAAGATCAAGAGAAAAAGGACAAAGATGAAGAGAAGAAAGAAGAAACTCCTTATATTACTCTTCCTCCATATGCACCAAGGGTTCCATTTCCACAAAGGTTGCAGAAGAACAAATTAGATGCATAATTTGCAAAGTTTGTTAATAAACTAAAGAAATTGTAAATCAACTTATCTTTTATGGAAGTTTTGGAACACGTGGCCAAGTACTCGAAGTTCTTTAAGAATATACTATTAAATAAGAGAACTTAGGAGTGAACAAATTTATTAATCTTGTTGCTTTAGTAGTGTTGGACTTTGAAGAGGATTGAACTTGTCCATTAATTATTGGTAGACAATTTATGAATACGGAAAGAGTTTTGTTGGAAGTTTATTAACGGAAACTTATTCTTCGAATTGGTAAGGAGCAAGTTAAATTTAATATAAACAAAGTGCTAACAAATTTGAAGGAAAGGAAATCTTGTAAGAAGATTTATATAATAGATGGATGCATAAAAGAGCTATTTTATTAGAGGAGTGCTATAAAGAAGAAGTGAGTGTGTGGGAAATAAAAGATGATAAACAGTTAGAGGAGGATGAGTTAGGTGGCAAATTAAAATGAGAATCATAAGTAAGAACAAAAGCACCCATGCCACCCTCAATTAAGAAACCACCTTTTCTAGAGTTGAATACCAATGAGGAATAAGAAATGAGAGTGGTGGAGATCATTATGAAGCGAATGAAAGCCATGGGTGTAACATCCCATTACCTGCGGGAAAGTTAGAATAGTAAATGTTAATGGGCACTTTTATATTAATTTTAGATACATAATTTATTAAACTCTTGTCCATTTATGTTTAAATTGTACTAATTAAGAGCTGTTTGTTTTAATTTTAGGAACATATTGGATTTGGAACGTCTAATACCATAAATCAAGAAAAGCTTTCTTGAAAGAAATTGGACTTAAAAAAAAGATTAAAACAGCAGTCCTTTGCAAAAAGAAGAAAATACAATATAGCAGTCCAAATCACACAAAAAGGAAACAACGATGTGGAGGGAAACAAGAGAGGCATGCACTGCAACAGTGTGAGATTTGGTGGCTTAGGCGTTTTTCTTTGAATGTTGCGGGCGGCAGAAGGCATATGCAAAAGTGTGGGCTGGTAGTGGGTTGGTCTATGAAGAAGACAACAAAAAACAGATGGAGACAAAGAGGGTGTGGCGTTGGTGGACTAAGAACTAGGAAAATAATTGTCATATCAAGTAATAAGACAAAGGAAGCATGCAGTTGGTGTAGAGATTGGAATTTTTATGCATAAATTTACGAATGAATGAGGTGTCATGTGTCGAAAAAAAAGGGAAGGGGAATAAACGAAAAAATGGTGGCTTGGAAGGCAACGTTGGCTGCTGATAAAAAACAAAAAACAAGAAAGATACGTGAGCAGAAAAATGTGGAAGACAACGCTGGAGCTAGGAGGGCACACGAATCACTAAGATACTCTCTTCACTAACAATCAAAGAAGCTGGTGGAAAGGCTAAAAAACGACACACACACACACGAAGAAAAGAAGTAGTTGGCAGCAAGGCATCTCATTCACGCTAGCCATTTGGAGCCTCCAACATGAGGTAGCATCATTGAGGCTGAAGACTCTTACAGGCAGTAAGGAAGACACGTGAACTGACTGCTGGTGGGAGGAAACGAAAAGACAATGCTACAACCCTTTATCAAGACACTCCACAAACAACGACACACACGTTAGCCTGAACATACAGCTCCAACGAACAGTCACTCAGATTACAACCAAAAACGTTGAGCAACGTTGGGTTTATGGAGATCAAGACCATGTTAGCTAATGCATGAAGGAAGCAGCTGCGTGGAGTGAGAACAAAAGGTTATTAACGGAAGAGACTGTCCACTCACATGTTAGCAGCTGTGGCAAGAGGGAAATGACAAGGCAGTTGGAGAAAAGCAACGTGGAAGCAGCTGGGAGATGACACGTTGAAGCTCGTGGAGAGAACGTGAAAGAGAAGCTGGAGAAAAGAAGGGGAGTTTTAATTTGTTATTTTTTAAAAAAACTCTTTATTTATTTTAATTGTGTGGATTTAATCAATGCAAACACATATTATGACCATGATTTATGTTACATTGATAAATATGTGTGAGTAAGTTTTTCTTTTCGGTTAAGGTTAAGATTGATATTGGATTGGGATAATTTTTGTGGTATTGATTTTTGCTT
>JAOQMN010055873.1:0-10061 GCA_027563555.1 Erythroxylum raimondii | reverse complement strand
ATTAAGCCATACCAGTCACAACTTCAGGAGCAGCTGCTGCTTCTTCCCTGGTCATAGAAAACACTCTGGCTTGTGCCTAACCCTGGGCCCTTGGCCTCCCTGGAGGATTTGACTTCCTCACAGCTCCAGAACTGCCTACCTCTGTGACTGGCCTGGTTCCCACTGTTTCTGCTCTTATTGGGGCTTGCGATTGCAACCCCTCCTGTCTGACTGTTTGCGGACAATTTCTGAGCATATGCCCCTTTTCCCCGCATCTAAAACAAACTCCAAGCCCACTGAGACACTTCCCCTTATGATGCTTTCCACAGAGCTCGCATAGGGGGTATGTGAATTGATTTCTCCCTGTCCATTCTGGGCTTCTCACACTTGAGGCCTGCTCAGACATGGCCCTTGACTGCTGGCTCTTGGCAGGACCAATACTACCCATGCCACTCTGAGTATGGAAAGTTCTTCTGCTCTTTCCAGGCACTGAAGCACTCACTCCCTTCCTGGAAGACTGTTCCCTGTTCTTCCTCTTCCTGCTCACTTCAGTCTTGATATTCTCCAGCTTCTCAGCCTGGAGTGCTGCATCCACCAACTGCTGGTAATTACAGAAATTGTGGATCAGCACCTTCTCCCTAATCCCTAGGTGCAATCCCCCTTCAAACTTGCGGCACTTATCCACTTCATTTGCCACAATGTTTGCTGCATATCTCGACAGCTGAGTAAACTTCAATTCGTACTCACTCACAGTCAAATCCCTCTGTGTGAGGTTTTGAAATTCTCTGGCCTTTTCTTGAACATAGACCATTGAGAAATACTTCTTACGGAAGGCTTCCAAGAATTCCTTCCATGATAGTACTGGAGGCATAGCCTGACTGTTGGGCACGGACTCCCACCAGTGGACTGCATCCCCCTGCAGCAAACTGACTGTATAATCTAGCTTCTCTGCATCAGAACACATCATATGATTCAGGACCCTCTCGGTCCGCTTCAGCCATGCTTCAGCCTCCTCGAGATTGGTAGTCCCGCTAAAATTGACAGCCCCATACTTTCGGAGCTTGTCATACTGCCCGCTCCTCTCTGCTGGAGCTGGCACCTGAGCTTGCATTCCTTGACCCATGGCATAGGTAAAAGCCTGGGCAAAGGCCTGAAAGAATTGAGGGTCCATGGGGTTTACTTGGGGAAAAGGAGGAGGCTGTGGAGGCACCTCATGCTGCAAACTTGGTGCCTCAGAATCGGAAACAGAGACCGTCCCTGCATCCTGCGGAACATACGACTCATCCGTACTTCCACATTGAGAGCTTGGTCGAGATTGAGCTCCTCGAGTCCTTTTTCGAGGCGACATTGTTTACTCCTTCATGTTAAAATCATTAAAACTTTTAGTTCATGTGAAATAAGTTCAAATCATGTAGAGCAATTGAAAACAATTCAAGTTGCTCATTTAAAACTAAATAGTACATGTAATTCTCTTTAAAACAATGCATATGATTTATGTAAAATAATGCATGTGGACTCTACCCGCATAACACCCACTCAGGTTCTTAGGAAATCATAAACCTAGTTCGCTCTAATACCATATCTGTTGGACCCCGATACCGGAACCCAAATCTTAACTTTCTCTGAGACCATAACTGTTGGGTCCTGTTACCGAAGCCCGACGCTTCTTGAAAATATCCTTGAACTTGATTTTTCTGGAGGGTCATCTACTACCACTTCATAAGTTGGACCCCGTTTCTGGAGCCCAGTACTTAAGTTCTTAAGTCCCAAATAAATAAATAAATAAATAGATAAATAAATAAATAAATGAATGAATAAATAAATAAATGATTAAATAATAAAAATTGTACACGGCCGGTGTAAATAAACACGGTCTGGCCGTGTACCAACCTGTTAAAAAAATGCATCTCGCATAAATGTTACATGGTCCGTGTAAAATTTACACGGTCTGTGTAAAATTTTACACGGGCCGTGTGAAATTCACACGTTCTGCCCGTGTTCTTCTCGGCCGAAACGCGCCTTGCGTAAATGAGTTACACGGTTCAAGTAAATTTACATGGTCTGACCGTGTAACTCTCTGCCGAAATTGCGTCCCTCACCCGAGATTTACACGGCCCGTGTAATATTACACGGTCTGGCCATGTAACTCTCTGGTGACTTTTGTCTCTCCTACATCCTTCACTAAAATGGCCATATCTTTCAATTCTGACATCGAAAACTCGCAAACTTGGTCTCATTTCGAAGATAAAAGGATAAACTACGACTTCTATGAAGATCATTTGTTCAAGTTCATCCTAGATCAATGCATAAATCTCCCTCAAAGCTGAACTACATTAATACTACCTTAAAGACAACTTACATTTTAGCCATCCAACATCATGCTATGTACCAATTTATCCTAAAAACATGAACACTTCCCAATTTGACATCCTTTAATGCCTAGGCACTTCATAACCACTCAAACACTAACTTCCACATATCAAGAACTCAAATCCAATCCTCAATTCCTACTTAACTTATTCATCAAAACTACAATTCCCAACCAATCTTCATGAACATAATTAACCATCTCAATTTCCAATCATTACAATCTTCATACTATTGGAATGGTCATACAACCTTCTTAAAGTTCCAAAAGACGCACATTTAACATCTATTACCCAAATCTATCCTGAACTTTCCTAAAATTTCTGAACACATTCAAACCCTCATGAAAACTTAAATTAAACATGTAAAAACTGAATTGGGCATAAACATCCATAATGCATATATATGTGTGTATGTGTGTGTGTGTGTGTATCATTTACATCGAAATCACTATTTTACAATGCTTTAAAGGGCATTTTAAGCCTGTTACAACATGAGTCAAAATACAGCTACAAAAACATTGATCTTCTTAAAATGCATCCTAAAGCATTGTTTACAAAAATTAATTTGAAATGCAAATACAAAACAATCTTGGAGTAATGCCTTTAATGCTCATTCCTCGTGACTGAGCTCTTCACCTGAGGATAGGACTGGAGGGGGTGAGCTTACGCCCGTGGGTAACACATTTATATTTATGGAAATAAGCTGAATAGTTACTTTATCTATACTTTTAGCAATATCTCAAACAATCATAAAGTATACAATTTCATAACTTCAGCAACATGCATCACATAACTGCATCCACCTAGAAAACACAACTTTCATGATTCAAACATTCTTCATTCTTTTAAATACATTTAAATACATAACACATAGCTATTGGTTCGGTAAGTCCACAATATCTGACGAACTACACAATACCATATAATGGCCTTGTGTAGTCGTAAACTGAGTAGTCCTAAAAGGAACATCCTTGCCACTAGAGGGCAGGCGGGAGAAGCCTATACTGGTCAACGTCGTCGTGACATAAACTGGGTGGACTTGACCTAACCCATATAACATGGATTTCATGCATAAAAACTGGACTTTTCTTGTCCAACTGGCTGATTCTTGAAATCTGGATTTCCATACAATAATCATGCTGATTTCATACTTACACTATCATCCATGTTCATTCAATTCATAAAAAGTTCAAGTAAATGACATGTATTGCTATAATTCCCACATAATGACAAATCATGGATCATTTTACAAACATTCAATGTACAATCAATGCTCACTTTCAAGGTAGTTAAAAACCATTAATTTCATTAGTTGAAATAGCATTTATTACTTACTAACATAAAGATAAAAATGAAACCCACTTTATATCTTACTTAATCCTTGATCAATGGAGTTCCCCTACTTACTCCTCTTGCCCTCTTCCTTGAGCTTCTTCAACAACAAGAAAACCCCATATCAACATAGGGTTTCAAAATTGAAAAACCTAATAAACCTTAGTCATGATATTAACCCTAGAATCACTAAACCCATCCTATTTCTAAGCTTTCTAACCTTAAACCCCATCAAAAACTCAACCTTGAAAATATGACTTACCTTGATTCTTGGCTCAAACAAGGGATTTCATGGTTCAAAATGTAGCTTAGACTCTCCTCCACCTTTTTCCTTCTTGGACTTTCTTCAAACACCCTCTTAAACTCTTGGAAACCAAAACCCTAGCAAAGCTCTTTTCTTTTTCTCTTCTTCCTTCTTTCCTTCTCTTTCACGACCCTCTCTCTCTTTCTTTCTCTCTAATTTTCGTTCATTACTTCTTCTCTTCCCTAAGCCACTTCTTTCTCTTACTATTTATACTACTCTTTTAAAAATCCTAAAGCCTATAAGCCCATTTGCACTTAAGCCCAAGGCCCATTTGGCCTCTAACAAAAATAAGAAGGGCCTTGCCCACTTAACTCTTTGAGCCAATTTAATTCATGCTAAACCTCTAACATTAATCAAATCATGCTTAATAAAAAAAATTTCAGGGTCTCACATTTCTACCCCTCTTAAGAAATTTCGTCCTCGAAATTCTTACCTGATTCGTTGAAGAGGTGTGGATGCTTCTCCTTCATTGCATCCAAGGGTTCCCATGTCGCCTCTTCAACTGCATGATTCCTCCAAAGGACTTTCACTAGCTTGATCGTCTTATTCCTGAGGATTTTGTCCTTGCTATCTAGAATCTCTACTGGCATCTCCTCATAGCTCAGATCATCACTCAACTAAACCTCTGAGGTCTGAATGATGTGAGAAGGATCTGATCTGTACCTTCTCAACATCGAGACATGAAAAACATCGTGTATCTGAGATAACTCTGGAGGCAATGCCAATTTGTAAGCTAGCAGCCCAATTCTCTCTAGAAGCTCATATGGACCTATATAACGTGGACTTAACTTTCCTTTCTTTCCAAACCTCATAACTCCTTTCCATGGAGAGGTCTTAAGGAATACCTTGTCACCTACTGCATACTCCATCTCCTTCCTGCTAGCATCTGCATAACTCTTCATTCTGTCCTGAGCTGCCTTAAGTCGCTGCTTGATCAAATTAATCTTATCTACTGTCATCTGAACCAACTCTGGTCCTGCTAACTTCCTTTCACCTTCTTCATCCCAACATATCGGAGTTCTGCATTTTCTGCCATACAATGCTTCATAAGGAGCCATCTGTATGCTCGAATGGTACGAATTATTATAAGCAAATTCGACCAACGGCAAATGATCATCCCATGCTCCTTTGAAGTCCATGACACATGCTCTGAGCATTCCTTCTAGGGTCTGAATGGTCCTCTCAGACTGACCATCCGTCTGAGGATGAAATGCTGTACTGAAGCTCAGCTTAGTCCCTAGAGCTTCCTGCAAACTTCCCCAAAATCTCGATGTAAATCGAGGATCTCTGTCAGAAACTATAGAATCTGGCACTCCATGCAGTCTTACTATCTCATCGATATATTTCTTGGCTAACACATGCAGGGAATCAGTCTGCTTAATCGCCAGAAAATGGGCTGACTTCGTCAACCGATCAATAATAACCCATATGGCATCATGCTTCCTACTAGTTCTGGGTAAACCCATCAGGAAATCCATCGTGATCCTTTGCCACTTCCATTCAGGAATGGACAATGGCTTCAACATGCCTGAAGGTGCCTGGTGTTCAGCCTTAACTTGCTGACACACTAAACACCTGCTCACGTATTCTGCTACATCTCTCTTCATGCCTTTCCACCAGAAATGTTCTTTCAAGTCTTTGTACATTCTGGTACTACCCGGGTGCATGGAATAAGGCGCATTATGTGCCTCATCCAAGATCTCATCCTTGAATTCCTTGACATTCGGAATACATAATCTGTTTCCGACTACCATAAGCTCATCATCCCTCACTACCACTTCTGACTGCTTACCATTCTGAATTTCATCACGGAGCTTACCCAAGTCTGCGTCCTGCTCCTGTAACTCCTTGACTTTCTCCCTAAGTATAGGCCTCACCCTAAATTGAGCAAGAATGCATTCCGGCTCATCCTGCTTCAAACTGATCTTAAGCTTGGCCATCTGTTCCAAAAAAGGCAAGTAAACTGCCTGAACATGAGCTATCGATGATTTCCTGCTTAATGCGTCTGCCACTACGTTCGCCTTACCTGGATGGTACTCAATCATCAAGTCATAGTCCTTGAGCAACTCAATCCACCTTCTCTGCCTCAGGTTCAGTTCTTTCTGGCTCAATAAGTACTTGAGGTTCTTATGATCCGTGAAGATCCTGGTCTGAACTCCATACAAATAATGCCTCCAAATCTTCAAGGCAAAAATCACTGCTGCTAATTCCAAGTCATGAGTCGGATAATTCAACTCATATGGCTTCAACTGCCGTGAAGCATAAGCTATTACTCTGTCTTCCTGCATCAACACACAACCTAGACCCTTCCTCGAAGCGTCACTGTACACTGTATATCCCTGATCTCCCTGGGGCAAGATTAAAATGGGAGCACTTGTCAACCGTTGCTTGAGCTCCTCAAAGCTCTTCTGACAATCCGCATTCCAGATAAACTGCTGACTCTTCCTCAACAACTTGGTCATCGGAGCTGCTATCATTGAAAATCCTTCTACAAACCTCCTGTAGTAACCTGCCAGGCCTAGAAAACTCCTTACCTCCTTCACTGTCTTAGGCTCTTGCCAATTCACCACTGCTTCTACTTTCCTCGGATCAACATGAATCCCTCTTCTGGAAATCACATGTCCAAGGAAAACTACTTCATGCAGCCAAAATTCACACTTGCTGAATTTGGCATAAAGTTCTTGCTCCCTTAACCTTTGCAACACTATTCTGAGATGCTGCTCATGCTCCCCTTCATCCTTGGAATAGACCAGAATGTCATCAATGAACACTATGACAAACTGATCTAAGAACTCATTAAAAACCCTATTCATCAGGTCCATGAATGCAGCTGGAGCATTGGTCAATCCGAAGGGCATGACCCTGAATTCATAGTGCCCGTAACGGGTCCTGAAAGCTGTCTTGCTAACATCAGACTCCCTGATTCTGAGCTGATGGTAGCCTGATCTTAAATCAATCTTCGAAAAGACCCTTGCTCCCTGCAGCTGATCAAACAAATCATCTATCCTCGGCAGAGGATACTTGTTTTGAATCGTCATCTTGTTAAGCTTCCTGTAATCGATGCACATCCTCCATGTTCCATCCTTCTTCTTAACAAACAGGACCGGAGCTCCCCAAGGTGAAGAACTCGGCCTGATGAACTGCTTCTCTAACAATTCCTGCAATTGCTCCTTAAGCTCTCTCAACTCAGCTGGAGCCATTCTATAGGGTGGTATCGAGATTGGCGCGGTTCCGGGAATCAAGTCAATTTCAAACTCAATTTCCCTCACCGGCGGCAACCCCGGTAACTCTTCTGGGAATACATCTGGGAACTCCCTCACAACCTGATAATCCTCTAATCTTCCTACATTCACCTCTGGGTCCACCACATGCGCCAAGAAAGCCTCACACCCTTGGCTCATCATACTGTCAGCTAACAAAGCTGAAATGATCCTCGGCACTGGCATCTTCCTGTCCCCCTTGAAGACCACTTTCTGATCATCTCCCAGATCAAATTCTACTTCTTTGAGACTACAATCTAACTTCGCTCTATACTTTTCCATGACATCCATTCCCAATATGACATCTAATCCTTTAAGGTCTAGAGGTAGTAGGTCTACTACCAGTTTAGCACCGTCGACACTGAGCTCACAATTTTTATATATCAAACTGATTACCACCTTACTCCCTAGAGGAGTACTAACAACCAAAAAATTATCCATAACTTCGGGAACAACAGCATGTAGATTCACACTTGCAGAAACAAATGAATGCGTGGAGCCAGTATCAATCAACACATAAACTGGTAAATTAAATAACACAGCCATACCAGTCACAACTTCCGGAGAGGCTGCAGCTTCTTCCCTGGTCATGGCGAATACTCTTGCTGGTGCCTGACCCTGGCCTCTAGGCCTTCCTACCGGATTAGCCCTCTTTGCAGTTCCTGAACTGCCCACATCATGAACTGGTCGAGATCCCACTGTTTCAGCTCTTTTTGGGGCCTGAGACTGCGACCTATCTTGCCTGACTGCCTGAGGACAATCCTTGATCCGATGCCCCCTTTCGCCACATCCGAAACAAGCTCCAATCTTTAGCAGACACTCCCCCTTATGGAACCTGCCACAGTGATCACACTGGGGATTACCTCTGCCTGCCCATCCTGGGCTGGCCACACTTGAAGCCTGTACTGAAGTAGCCCTAGACTGCTTGCTCTTCGTGGGGCCACTGCTACCTACCTCACTCTGGGTATGATAAGTCTTAGTACTCCTCGCAGGCGCTGGAGCACTCATTCCTTTCCTGGAAAATTGCTCTCTGTTCTTCCTCTTCTTGGTCACTTCTGCCCTGATATTTTCTAGCTTCTCTGCTTGAAGAGCAGCATCCACCAGCTGCTGATAGTCGCGGAAGTTGTGGATTACCACCTTTTCCCGGATTCCCAGGTGCAATCCACCCTCAAACTTCCGGCACTTGTCTTCTTCAGTCGCCACGATATTGGCTGCATATTGTGACAACTGGGTAAACTTCAACTCATATTCAGCCACACTTAACTCCCTCTGAGTGAGATTTAGGAATTCTCTAACTTTTTCCTGAATGTACACCCTCGAAAAATACTTCCTCCGGAAAGCTTCTAGGAACTCTCTCCAGGTCAGCACTGGAGGTACAGCTTGACTGTTTGGCACTGATTCCCACCAATGCAGTTCATCCTCTTGCAGTAGACTGACTGCATAGTTTAACTTTTCTTCTTCCGAGCACCTCATCTGATTCAGGACCCTCTCGGTCCTCTTCAGCCATGCTTCGTCTTCCTCAGGATTGGTGGTCCCGCTGAAGTCAACCGCTCCATACTTCCGGAGCTTATCGTACTGCCCGCTCCTCTCTACTGGAGCTGGCACTGGAGCTTGTCTTCCTTGGCCCATGGCATAAGTAAAGGCCTGGGCAAAAGCCTGGAAGAACTGGGGATCCATAGGGTTCACTTGAGGAGGAGGCGGCGGAGGCGCCTCATGTTGCACACTTGGTGCATCAGAGTCGGAGACAGGGAAGGTCCCTGCATCCTGCGGAACGTACGACTCATCCGTACTTCCGCGCTGAGAGCTGGGCCGAGATTGAGCTCCTCGAGTTCTCTTTCGAGGCGGCATTACTCCTTCAATTTAAAAATTAGTGAAAAACTTTAGTTCATATAGAGCAGGTTCAATTCATGTAAATCAATTTAAAATAAGTCAAATCATTCAGTTTAAAAACAATATGGCATGTTATGCATTTAAAACAATGCACATAATTCACATAATTCATGTAGAAAATGCACGCTGACCTGACCCTTAGACATCCCACTAAGGTTCTTAGGAAACCATAAACCCGGTTTCGCTTTGATACCACAGATTTCGGACCCCGGCCTTGGAGCCCGACTGCCCCGAGAGGTGAGCCCTGATGGGGGCCCATTCTCGGGACAATTTCTTGATCTTGTTGATTCGTTGTTGATCTTGATTCATACCATTAACCTGTTAATTATCATTAATCTGGGACTCGTTATTGCTTACTCACTGTGGTGGTGAGCTTACATTGATTAAAACTTAAATTCTGTTCACCTTTGAAAAAAGGTCAACATTTTGACCCTTTAAGCCATGTCCGTTAAACGGACATGGGTGTCCGTTAAACGGACACGAGGTCACCTTGTATACTATTCCTCCCGAACCTGTCCGTTAAACGGACAGACGTGTCCGTTAAACGGACACAAGCTGAACTTGCACACTATTTCTCCCGAATGTGTCCGTTAAACGGACAGGGGTGTCCGTTTGACGAACACAGGGCGAACATGGACACTAGTTCAACAGAATGTGTCCGTTAAACGGACAGGCGTGTCCGTCTAACGGACATGATGCTTAAGCTTAGTACTATTCACACAAAATGTGTCCGTTAAACGGACATGGTGCTCAACTTGGGTACTATCCCACCCGAGACTGTCCGTTAAACGGACGGTGGTGTCCGTCTAACGGACATAACTTAGAGCAAAGGGGGTCATCATAACCCGAATCTGTCTGTTAAACGGACATCCGTGTCCGTTTAATGGACAGGGGAATTTTCCAAATTCCCTTGCCCATTTTACTCCT
>JAOQMN010055792.1:0-10062 GCA_027563555.1 Erythroxylum raimondii | reverse complement strand
AAGGAATTTTTTAAAAATTATTATCTTATGCATTTAGCGAGGTTATTATTTTATCCCATTGGCCCAAGTCGAAACCGGAGAAAATTATTATTTAATCGAGATTATTAATTTATCGAATATTCATTTATCGAGATTTTACTATACTGTGAAACTCATGCTAAAAGTAATATATATTTAACGCACATCAAACTATCCCACACTTATGAATTTATTTATACTTAAGCAAACTAATTTCATCATTTCATTTCAAATAGAAAATAGAAAATATTTCCAAAAAATTGTCAAATGAATCAAACATACCAATCACGATTCTCTATTACTCATCTAATTACAAGTGTCATCAACTTATGTCAATCCATAAGTTAACTCAATTGGCTCCATGTTCTTTTAAACTTCAACCCAAATCACAAAATTCAACTCCTTGTATAAGAAAAGCATGCACAAGGTAAAATGCATCAACTTTCTAACATATTCAAGCCCCTTATTAACAATACATAAAATTAAACAAAACAAGAACATTAAAAGCTTATTTAAAAGGTGACCTAATCTTTTATGCAAAAATAAGTACCTTGTCATGAATACTCCTTATTACTCAACTAGGTCATTTTTTCAAATGTTAATAGTACAGTGTGATAAAATTATTTAAACTCATTTATTCACAATTTTATCATTCATTTCATTTTTTTGTATGATGAAAATGTTCAAAAGAAGTCGCAATTAATTGATGCGTGTACATTTTACACAAAGAATATCATAATATTCATCAGGAATTTATTCTTAAAATCCACGAAGAAAATTAGATCCATTTATTCACTAATACTCATAACTAGTTACATAAACATTTTAAATCAACTCCCTCACAATTAAGATATACATTGTCCTCAATGTATGAAACATATAAGACAACAAAAATAATGAAAATGGGGAAAGGAAATATGATAAAAGGTACCTCCCTAATTTGTGATAAATGGCCTAAGTCTTGATAAAATTATATCGTATTAATTAATTTCCCATGAAGTCTCGTATTGGAACTATAGAGTACCAAAATATATATACTAACAATTAATAAATAATAAAGTGAAAATGAAAATATAAAGAAAGATAAATCAAGTGGAGGGGGTTGACGTCTGGGGGATAACATATAAGGTATTAACGCTTATAGGTCCTATAGATCATCAAAGGAGATCGTATCCACCAATTGTTTGATGGTTGACTCTATAGCCATTATCCTGGACATCCATCTTGAGGTCTGCAATAAGGACAATGGCCTCTTGATTGTACTAACTCTATGGTATGGTGGGCTCCTCTAGCTTTATATAATCCATACCCTCAATCTCTTCCTCTCAAGCTAGCTTATTAAGCTCTACATCTACATCAAACGCATGCTCATCTACATCACCTCATGCTTATCGTTTTGGTGCTTCATCTCCTCCTACTCTACTAGCTCATCATACTCCACCATGTGCAAAACTTATAAGATTTCCATTGTGAGAGGTATAGGAGTGCCTACTACTATCAGGCCAAGCTTATTTATGAGCATTCCCAACCCTCTTTTCAATCTAGTGATCTTATGATGCCAAAATTGGCCCTTTGCAGGTGCCCTCAGACTAACTGGATGAATGCAATCTTAAAATATATCATCTTCCTCCAACATATGTAGTAAATGAGGAATAGGTTTATACAAATCATGACACTTATGCCCTCCCCCTTACTATAAAATGAGTGATAGAGAGCTTAAGCATGCACATCATTATTGGGAACCTGAACCTTAAGGCCTTAGACTTTGTAAAATGATATAGCCTCAATATGGCCATCATATACTAGTAGTTATTGGAGTCAGTATCTGGCCAATCCCAATCCATTGATATCTTGTTGAGCTGTAATGTCTAGGTATGCTCCTTTGTGAATAAGATGGTATGAACCCTAAACTAATTATAGTTAAGGCTATAATCCACGCCTCCTAGTTTGAATTTAAGGACAAACATGTCCTCCTATGATGTCTTGGTGTTATCAATCTCAAGGGTATGCATAAACTCCACGGTTAATTCCCTATACACAAACACCTAAATGTTGAAGAACTTATTTAAGGTATCTTGGCACCTCAAATTGCATGGTCTAAAAGGATTGAATTTGCTTCCTCTACGCCTCTGTGGTAAATAAAGTAGTGGGTGATCCGACTGCTCCTATGACTCCTATAGAATAGCTGGAGGTGGTGGTGGTGACTATAATGTCAACCATCATCTCAGTGTATGAGTCCCAGGGCAATCGCACGTGATGTAGATATAAAGGCGTTAACCTTAAAGTCTCTTACGTGAGCATTACTATAAGCCTCCTAGGTGGTTATATAGAACATATCCTCACGATGCTATTATATCATGAAGAAAAATAAAAACATAAGTGAACAATCATAAAGCAACATTTGACACCACGTATGCATAAGTTTTTAGTATATGAGATAGACAAGAAACATAATAATATATCACTAAAAGATACCTAGACTGCATCGCAAGGCTTCAAAGAAATTTAGAATTTTTAATTTGATTTAAAAGGATATTTTTAATTTTTAGGAAAAATAAAATATGAACAAAATGATGATGAAAGAAAAGAAATTCAATTGTTAAAGGATTGGAAAAATAATACAAAACGATTTTACTAGAAAGGATTAAAAACCCTTAAAATCCTAAATTTTTAGTCACAATATGAAGAACTAGACTATTAGAAAGATTTTGATTTAAAAAAATATGTTTTTATTCTTTATTAGGCAAAAAGCTTTTGGGCTTTAAATTGTTTAAAAAAATTGAAAATAGACTTAAGAACTTATTTCTTAAAAGAAATGAGGTTTATAACTAAAATTTTAAAAAACCTAACTTAGTAACATGCCCTATCTTGAAATAAAAATTAAAAGATAGGGTGATATCCCTATGAGATTATAGCCTATACTTACTTGATTTAGATTATATTGCTAGTGTACCTTTAGAGAACTCTACCTTAGCCCACCTAAAATAAAAGATAAGGATAACTAATAGTCTCATTATGAAATATTTGTTGGAAAATCGAGTCAGGATTTGATCTTGCGCATAGTGAAATAATTACAAAACCTTATAGTATTTGATTTTTCAAATATGTACTTATTTCAAAGCTTTATCATATTATTTTCGTATCCCTTAAATCATATCTAAAATCGATCCATCTTGATTATAAGTATTCAGCCTCTAATGATATCCACAGAACAAGTTAAAAGAACTCAGCAACTGTTGCATAAAGGGTTAGGGAATGAATGCTAACTCCCTTAAAGCTTAAGCCTATTTATAATAGGTTTTGAACATTTTAATAATTTAATTGAAATTAAATTCTAATTTCAATTAAACTTTTATTAAAATTACAAATAATTCTAATTAAATACCAATGATGCCCAAATAAGATCCAATATCTCATATTGATCCTTATTTATTAAATATCTCATATTAAATTATAAAGTTTCTCAAACTTTACAATCAAGTCCGACTTGATTAAAAATATCTTTTCTCTCTTCTGATAACTCATGTAGAAGAAAGAGTTTTCTCTGTTTTTCACTTCTTTAATGAGAGTAAGTACAGATATATATATAGGTCCTATTCTATTTTCGGCTATACACAAAATATGGCTATGATAAGAATTGACCCTTAAATCAAGGAATTTACATTAATCAAGAGATCAATAACCTATAATCTCTCTAGTTTGACAGCTCATGCCAATACTCCCCCTCACGTTGGTGCGTACAAATCTTGGATGCCCAACTCGCCAAAGTGAGCTGTGGAAGTTTTTGCTAGATACAACTTTTGTAAGTATATCTGCTAACTGATCCTCAGACTTAACAAAAGGAAACTGAACGATTTCCTCTTCGAGATTTTGTTTGATGAAATGTGGTCTACCTCCACATGCTTTGTTCGATCAAGTTGGATGGGATTATGCGAGATCTCTATGGCAGCCTTGTTATCACAGAATAAGTCCATCTCAAAGGTTGGAGAGAAACTAATTTCAGTCATTAATCTTCTACGCCAAAGAAGTTCGCAAACACCTTTGGCCATTCCTCGAAACTCAGCTTCGACGCTTGATAAGGCCATAACTTTTTGTTTTTTTACTTCTCCATGTAACAAGATTTCCGCCAACAAATGTAAAGTACCCTGAAGTGGATTTTCTATCTGAGATATTCCCAGCCCAATCTGCGTTTGTATAGCCCTCAATCTTTAGATGATTATTCTTTGAAAAAATAAGTCATTTCCCAGGTGAGGACTTCAAGTAGCAAATAATTCGTATCACAGCATCCATGTGATCTTTGCTCGAGCAATGCATGAATTGACTCACTATGAGTACAGCATAAGCGATATCAGGGCGAGTATGTGATAGGTTAATAAGTTTACCAACCAGCCTTTGATATCTCTCCTTATCAGTAGGTACTTGGTCTGGGTATTCTCCAAGTTTATGGTTTTGAATAATTGGTGTTTCCGTCGGCTTGCACTCCAACTGTCCCACCTCAGACAGTAAATCTAAGGTGTATTTCCGTTGAGATAGAAATATACCTTGCCTTGATCTAGCAACTTCAATTCCTAGAAAATATTTGAGCCCCCCTAAATTCTTCATTTCAAACTCAGTGGCCAATTGCTTTTGAAGCATTGCTATTTCGGCTGAGTCATTCCCTGTGATAATCATGTCATCTACATATATTATCAAGGCTGTTACCTTCCCTTGTTGATGCTTTAGAAAAAGTGTATGGTCTGAATTGCTTTGTTGAAAGCCATATTTTTTCATCGCAAGACTAAACCGACCAAACCATGCTCGCGGTGATTGTTTCAGTCCATATAGTGCTCGCTGTAGTTTACATACAACCTTGGTCTTGGAATTCGATGTATAACCTGGTGGAATATCCATATACACCTCCTCTTCAAGATCACCATGGAGGAAGGCGTTCTTCACATCAAACTGATGTAGCGGCCAATCAAGGTTTACTGCAAGAGATAATAAAACTCTAACCGTATTCAGTTTGGCCACTGGTGAGAAGGTCTCTTGATAGTCTACACCATAGGTTTGCGTATAACCTTTTGCGACCAACCTTGCTTTATATGTCTCAATCGATCCATCCGCCTTATATTTAATGGAGAATACCCATTTACACCCTACAGTTCTTTTCTCTTCAGACAAGGTGACAAGAGTCCATGTTTTGTTCTTCAATAATGCCGCCATTTCTTCCTTTATTGCTTGAGTCCATTTTAGGTTTGTCAACGCTTCTTGAACACCGGTGGGGACATGATTTGAGGACAATTCTTGCACAAATGTTTTGAGAGGTTTGGAGGGTCTCTTCGTTGATACATAATTGGCAATTGGATAATTTGAATTCCGGTCCTCAATATCAGGAGAATATCTATTGGGTGGTTTTCCTCGGTTATGCCTGAAAGGTAAAGTATAACCAGCAGAAGTATTTATAGAACTTGAAGCTGTAGTAGGAGAGGTTACCTCAAAAATATTCTCAGGAGATGGGTCTTCAGGTACCGAGGAGATTGGGGTCTCTATTTCAATTTGAAGTGGCGATGTAGTTGTCTCTACTCTCTAGTGGGGTCGATGTCTCTCTTGGAACTACACTAGTTGTGGAAGGTTCCTCATTGCCTAACAATTCTGTTTTAGAGTGTTCCATATCATCCACAATGTCTGCCATTTTTGTGTTTGTGGAAGAAGCACTATTCGGTGAGGGAAAAAACCAATTTTGCTCTTTACTCTGAATCTCCCCCAGAAGAGAAGAATTGGGTTTGGAAGGAGAGTAGAATGTTTCGAATTCCAAAAATGTAACATCCATGGTGACATAGGTACGTCTGGTGGCTGGATCATAACATTGGTATCCTTTTTGGTGTACTGCATATCCCAAGAATATGCATCGAGTTGCACATGGATCAAGTTTTGTGCGTTGATTTTTGTGTAAATGGACAAATGCCACACATCCAAAAATTCTAGGTGGAATCAATAACACGGATGGCAAAGAGACATGTGATGAAAGAGCTTGTAATGGTGTCTGAAAATTTAAGGCTCGTGATGGCATTCGGTTGAGAAGGTGAACTGCAGTAGCAACGGCATCAGCCCAATATTGGTTAGGTACATGTGCTCCAAGTAACAAGGAACGAGCAGTTTCTAGTATGTGTCTATTCTTTCTCTCAGCAATCCCATTTTGCTGAGGAGTGTGTGGACATGAGGTCTCATGAAGCAGACCATGGACACGAAAATAATCTCGGAATCGCTTATTCATATATTCCCCGCCATTATCAGACCTGAGAACCTGAATTTTAGCTGAGAATTGTGTTTGAACCATTGTATGAAAAGATTGAAATATAGTCAACACTTCATCTTTATGTTTCAGCAGATACAACCATGTCATGCGAGTGCAATCATCAATAAAGGTGACAAACCAGCGAAAACCAGATACCGTAGTTACCGGAGATGGCCCCCACACATCAGAATGAATTAAAGCAAATGGAACTTGACTTTTATTCATACTCAAAGGATAAGTAGTTCGATGACTTTTGGCTAAAATGCAAGTATCACATTTAAAACTACAAGGCTGCATGTTTGCGAATAAATTAGGATATAAATGTTTCATGTAACCAAATGAAGGATGCCCCAATCGGCGATGCCAAAGCCAAATCTGTTGTTCTGTGGAGTCACTTTGATGATGTGCATGATGTGCGTGGCCCATACTAAGACCATCCATGTAGTAGAGCCCCCCTCTCCTAGTACCACGCCCAATTATCTCCTTGGTGAGAATATCCTGAAGAAGGAAAAAAGTGGGGTAGATGACCACAACACAATTTAGATCAGTGGAAATTTGGCTAACAGATAATAACTTATGGGATAAGGAGGGAACAAGCAACGTATTATGTAAAGATATTGTAGGTGACAAGGTCACAGTGCCTGCTCCTGTGACTTGAGATATAACCCCATTGGCATTAGCTATTGTAGTCCGTCTTGGTGATGAAGTTTTGGAAAAATCAGTAGCATCGTAGGTCATGTGGTCTGTAGCTCCCGAGTCAAGAATCCAAGTATTGCTATCAATAGCTTTATGGGAGAGATTGTTAGCTGAATCTGAGAG
The DNA here is from genome assembly GCA_027563555.1 of Erythroxylum raimondii. NCBI lineage: Eukaryota > Viridiplantae > Streptophyta > Magnoliopsida > Malpighiales > Erythroxylaceae > Erythroxylum > Erythroxylum raimondii. The sequence continues at coordinate 2,951 of JAOQMN010055792.1, read as the reverse complement.
AAGTACATCTCCTTGTGATAATCCAATAGATGGTGTGAATGAAAGTTGGGATTCTGTTGTAACCACAACAGCTTTACCATTAGTTTCATCCTTGTCTTGACGCTTTCGAGCTTGGAGTTCATGCCACCAATCGGGATAGCCATGTAATTTGAAGCAATTCTCACGGGTGTGCTTTGAATTACCACAATGAGAACACTTAGGTCCATCAGAAGATGTTCGAGATTTAGAGGACACACCTGATACTCCTTTGCTTAGTGAAAGAGATCCTGTTGATGATGAAGTAGATTGTCCACTTTTAACACTTTTGGAGGCCAACACCGCACCCGGAATTTCAGTATTGTTACCGGTTATCATGACTTGTTGTCGAATAGCTTCCCGACGAACCTGCGCGTATGCCTCTTCAACAGTAGGAAAAGGATGCATTTGTAGTACATCTGCTCGAATCTTGTCAAGTCGGTCATCAAGGCCATCCAAAAATATATATACTCTCTCCTCTTGAAGGAGATTATTATAACGTTGAATATCAGCAGCACACTCCATTGGATTTGGACGACGAAAATCAATCTCACGCCACAAACCTTGGAGATCATTATAATATTTTTCAAGAGAGCCTCCAGATTGTCACAAACAGGTCACACGGCGTCAGAGATCATATACTTGCGAGGTATCACTGCCATCAAAGTAAGTAGTAGCAATCGAATCCCACACCATCTTTGCTGTAGGGAATCGAATAAAATTACTAATCAAGGATATGTCCATGTAGTTAATCAACCAGCTTTTGACAATAGCGTTGTCTATACGCCATTTCCGAAAGGTTGGATCAGTTTGGAAAGGCTAAGGAATATCGCCATTAATAAATCCCATTTTGTCTTTGCCTGATATATATATCTCAATAACTTGGGACCACAGTGCATGGTTAGTGCCATCCAACTTAATGCCAATCTTAGCAGCGAAAGTTTCTATAGTCGGGGTCATCTGTCTATTCAATATTTCAAACATTTTCATGGTTAATTCAATGAGGGTAGGGTTGGATTGTTGTCCCCCATAGGGATCTGAGGTTTCTAAATCTGACATGGTTGTGAAACAAAAGTGAAAAAAATAGATGAGTATGTCAAGGATTGGTTTGCTCTGATACCATGATAACTCGTGTAGAAGAAAGAGTTTTCTCTATTTTCACTTCTTTACTGAGAGTAAGTACAGATATATATACAGGTCCTATTTTATTTTCAGCTATACACAAAATATAACTATGATAAGAATTGACCCTTGAATCAAGGGATTTACATTAATCAAGAGATCAATATCTTATAATCTCTCTAGTTTGACAGCTTACGCCAATATCTTTAACTCGTTCTTTATTTGTAACCCATTAGGTTCTCAAATATGTTGTTAATGATTATAAATTATGATTCTAATTCATAATTTGAATTAGATAAATTAAAACTCCTTTAATTTATCTATAATTCTCTAATTAAATAATTTATAACCATTTATTAAGATTAGTGTCTAGTAACGCATTATGACCACCCAAATATTTAAGAATGTCAAAGTGATTTTGACCAACCTTTTCATGTATGATTTTTCTGTATAATTCAATCCTTTTATCATACAATGTTCTGATTAGACATAGAGTGTGGAATTAATGTCTACTTTATTTTAAGTCCAACCATATTAGTTCTCCACGATTAGCTATCGATTCAATTAATAACCTTTGTAAACTATTTACAAAACGTCATTCTACCTTAGCCAAGGATTTTTCGAATTAATACTAATCGAGAACAATGAAACATTCTCCTTAATTACTTTAGTGTGATGCATCCTATCTTGATCACACAACTACCTCCATATAGTTCATGTTATATCAAATGACTATTGATTGAATGACCCATGATTAGAATAAGTCATAATTAGTATCCAAACATAACAATTCCTATACAAGATAATTTTGAAGACCTCAAGTCAAAGGATCATTTATACAATCATCACAATAAGAATTTTCATAGACATACTATGTTCCAAATGGATTTCTCATGTCAGGTCAGTTCAGTGAACTTATTCTCTAACAAGCACCTATATGTTTGTTTAAGTATATCCATACTTTAGCCTATGAGATCAACTACTTCCTTCATAAGGAAAAACATAACATGTGCTAGTCGTTTTACATTTTACTAATGTCAAGTCTTAATAGAACGATAACTAGGAACAGTTTAGGGATAATACATAAATGCAATATAAATCTCATAATTATAATCTCGTTATAATTTCATTTGCAATGTATAATTATCCTATATACTTTATCATATACATATAAACATGTGCAAAATAAAGAATGCCTTTAAATAATAGTCACTAAACTACAATCAAAGCGATTGATTGTAGAGCATAAACTAATATTTACAATCATCGAAATTTAAGGATTACGTCCCCTTTCTTTTTACAATAATCACATTTATTTGTCTTCTTTTGCATTTGAATGTTTCATATGATGTTTGCGAAAAGAAGATAAAAGACAACATCAACATAATTAGTTTTAACATCCAAGTTAACCTAAGTTTAAAGTTGGGTTTTCTCTCAAAAAAGTTATCCTAAAATTGGATCAATATCAATTAATCTTTGTTTAATGAAATTGGCTTTAGCAATTTCAAATTCGGGTCTAAGTTTCATAAGAATTTAAAATAATCTACACCTATCTCTTTTTTTCTTTAGCTCCTAAAAAATATAATCATGAATAAAACTTAAGGATGTCATATCTACTTTAATCCGTAACCCTAACAATTTAGAGTAAAAGGCCTTTAAGTCCTTATCAACCTGAGTGAGTTTAGCAATCATATATTTATTGGTTTATGCCCTATAGCCAATCACTTTTGTTGTAGTTTAGTTACAATTATTTAAAGACATTCTTTATCTTGTACATGTTTAGATGTATATGATAAAGTCCATGGGATAATTGT
>JAOQMN010053885.1:0-10093 GCA_027563555.1 Erythroxylum raimondii | reverse complement strand
TTTGTCTTGAGTGAAGTTCTGTGAGCCTAAGGCTAGGAGAGAGCAGACCTCTCGAATTGTCTGCTATTGTTCATTTTTTCAGTTTACTATCTATAATATTTCAGTGCAAAATCTCTCAGATTTGAGAGTTCTATCATATTCCTCCCAAGATAACCACTTCACCCATCTTCTTGGCTGACTCCCAACAAAACATCTGAGGTAGGTTTTCAATCCTCTATTCACTACTTCGGTTTGTCCATCCGTCTCGGGATGATAGGAAGAACTAAACTGGAGGGTAGTTCCAGAGAGCTTGAAGAGTTCCTGCCAAAATAAACTCATAAACAGCTTATCCCTATCTGAAATAATAGATTTAGGGAATCCATGTAGTTTTACTATCTCCCTTACAATGGCAGTATAAGGGTGAGAAAGGGATATGAAATGCCCATATTTTGTCAGCCGATCTACCACTACCGTAATAGTATCAAATCGGTTGGATCTTGGCAGTCCCGTGATGAAGTCCATGCTAATATCCTCCCAAACTCTTTGGGGAATGGGTAACGGTTATAGAAGTCCTGCTGGACTCATTGCTTCATATTTGCACTGCTTGCATACCTCACAGTTTGCAACATACTGCTGAATGCTTGTCTTCATTCCTTCCCAATGCACAAAAGTGGATAACCTCTTATATGTCCTGAAATACCCGGAATGTCCTCCCACTGGTGTGCAGTGGAATTCTCTCATGAGTAGTGGGATTCTTGAGGACCCTTGGGGAGCACGATTCGGCTTGAATAAAAGATTACCTCCCTTGATTGAAAATCCTTCCGGAAGATGTTCTCATTTAACCCCCTTTTGCCAAAGTGCATATAACTTTTGGTCCTTCTTAGCTTCTTCATCCCATCCTCCAAAATCTTCATACTGCCATAGTATAATAGCCCTAAGCTCTAGGTTATCCTCTCTCTTAGGCAAAGCATCCACCACCCTATTTTCTTTGCCGGGTTTATAACAGATTTCAAACTTGTATCCCATTAACTTTGATACCCATTTCTGTTGATCCTCACTGAGATTGCGCTGTTCCAATAAGAACTTAAGAGCTTTTTGGTCGGTTTTAATGATGAAAGGGTGCCCCAACAGGTAGTGATGCCACTTTTTGACTGCTAAGACAATGGCCATTAATTCCCTCTCATAGACTGAACTATTTTTCTTAGCTGAGGAGAAAGCTTGGCTGAAATATGCAATGGGGCATCCCAGCTGCATCAATACCACCCCCACTCCCCACCCTGAAGCGTTAGTCTCCAGCTCAAAGGGTCGGGAAAAATCTGGTAAGGCTAAGACCGACATAGTGGTCATTGCCTTAAGTTCTTCAAAGGCTTGCTGGGATTCTTTACTCCATTGGAAACCATCTTTCTTGAGAAGAGCTGTAAGTGGTGCAGCCATTTTTCCATAATTTCTTACAAATCTCCTGTAGTATCCCGTTAGGCCAAGGAATCCCCGTAATGCCTGCAAATTCTTAGGTGTCGGCCATCTGTCCATGGCAACCAATTTCTCGGGGTTTGCTAGCACTCCTTCAGTAGATATGATATGACCAAGATACTCCAGTCGGGATCTAGCAAACTCACATTTCTTGAGGTTTAACACCAATTTATTGTCTTGGAGTATTCTTGAGGTCTCCTTCAAGTGTTTCCAATGGGAATCTTCATCGGGGCTGTACACTAATATGTCGTCAAAGAACACCAACACAAACTTCCTTAAATGTTCTTGAAAAATGTCATTCATAAGCGATTGGAACGTAGAGCGGGCGTTGGTGACGCCGAAAGACATCACTAAAAATTCATAGTGCCCTTGATGGGTTCTAAAAACTGTCTTCTCCTCATCTCCAGCCTTGATCCGGATTTGATGGTATCCCGATTTCAAATCCAATTTGGAAAAATAGTTTAGAGCCTCCCAACTCATCAATTAGTTCATCAATGGCCGGTATAGGAAACTTGTCAGGTAGTGTTATCTTATTCAAAGCCCGATAATCTACGCAAAATCGCCAACTTCCATCCGTCTTCTTAACCAATAATACCGGACTTGAAAAAGGCCCCTTGCTGGGCCGAATTACACCAGCCAGCAACATTTCCCGAACCAACCTCTCAATTTCTGCCTTTTGCGAATGGGGATATCGGTACGGGCGTATGTTTGGTGGAGCAGCCCTGGTTTCAAGGTAATGGTGTGATCTTGCTCTCGGTAGGTGGTAATTCTGTTGTTGGTGTTTGCACTGCTGTATATTCTTCTAATAGTTATTGGACAGCCACAGTTAAAGGCTCTCCCTCCACTTCCTTCATCTGTAATTCCCCGAATTCAATTAAATACCCTTGATGCCCACTCTTAACTGTTCTTATAGCGGCCTTTAGAGACACCATGGTTTTAACTAGGCTCGGATCCCCTTCCAAGCGGTATTCCTCTCTGCCTTGTTTTACCTTCATTGTTAATTGGTTCCAGTTGACTCTCACTTCTCCCAAGGATTTCAGCCACTCAATACCAAGGACCATGTCTGCTCCCCCCATTTCAAACACATAGAACGATTGCTTAATCCTCATTCCCTGTAAGTTCACCTCCACGGTGGAGCACTGCTTGTTGCCCTTTACCTTATATTCGTCCCCCAACGAAACCTCAAACATTTTCACTTCTTTGGTCTCAATCCTCGGCCTTTCTATTGTTTCTGAAGTGATGAAGTTATGTGATGCCCCACTTTCTATCAATATGAGAACTTGTTCTCCCATACAACTCCCTAATAACTTCATAGTGTTATTGGCGGTAATTCCTACCACCGAATTCATTGACAGCTCTAGGGTAGTTGGTTCGTTTTCTTCCTCCCCATGCACTTCCTCTGTTTCGGAAATATCCTCCTCTATGATCCTGTCTCCCTTTTCATCAATGGGTTGCAGCAGAATCACACTAAGTTGCTTATTTTTATAGACATGGGTTGGGCTATACTTCTCATCACACTTAAAACAGACCCCCAACACTCTCTTCCTGGCAACCTTGGCTTCTGTGAGTCGCCGATAAGCCCCAGTAGTGGGAGTAGCGTTGCTGGTTTGGGACGCCATGTTGTTCGAACCCGTCCCTGAAGGTACTGGTGTGCTGTCCTTCCTTGTCTCTGCTGCCCGGTTAGGAAAGTAGCTAGTGGTCCTAATCGGGTCATTTAGACCCATGACCCGGCTCCAATTTCCTTTGGGCCCAGCTCCCCTCTGATTTGCCCAGCCCCTCAAATGCTTACCCAAGTGTTCCTCTTGTACTTGCTCCATGATCTGGTTCCTTTCCTCCACTCTTTGGGCTAAGTCCATAAGCCCCTTTAAGGTGTCAATCGTCATTAGCCGTAGCTCAGCCCTTATACCCACCTTTAACCCATTTTTGAAAGCTCCCATCAAACACTCATTAGAAGCTTCCCTCACTGTGGCTGAAAGGGCTTCAAACCTTTCCCTATACTCAGTCCCAGTCCCCTCCTGCCTCAACACCATGAGCATTTCATACGGATCCTCTTGTTGAGAATGTTGAAACCTCTCAAGTAATTCCTTCTTGAACTCTCTCTAGGTACGTACCGGACTCCTCACCTCCATCCATTGGAGCCAATTCAGAGCTTTCCCTTCTTGACACACTGCTACTGCCTCCATCTTTTCTACCTCTGTCACCCCATTTATGTCAAAATATCTCTCCACCCTGAGCAACCACCCAACCAGATCATCTCCCTCAAAAATTGGTAGTTCTAGCTTCTGAAATCTCTCACGGTTGCCCGTCTCCCCAGCCACCTCTCTTCCTCCTTCAGCTCTAGATTCCAACAGTTCCACCATGGGTTCCTTCTCCGGCCTCCTACCCATTTCTTCCATTCTGGCAATCAAGTCTCTTAGTTCAATCAGCCACCCTTTAATTTCGGTCATGTCCCCTTTTATTCAACCTAGATCCTTTTCTACCTGATCCACTCTGGCCTCCATTCTGGTATTCACCATGCCCCAATGTTACTGCTTTGATACCAAGTTGATAGAACACTAGCAATCTTTACTTTTATGTATTCTATTACAGTATCAAAACACCCAATACACCCAGTGCTTTGTAAGTAAATAACAGTGTGTCCCTTAGGCTCTAGATCAAAGAAATAGAAAAAAAGAAAGAACAAAGTATAGCAGTAATGTAGGCTAACAAGACTCCTCTTGAACCTTCTCCTCCAAATAACTTCCAGAACAAACAGCACATTCTCTCCCCTTCAGGTTAGCTTTCGAGAGGCTAACCACTCTCCTCAAACTTCTCTCTATTTTTTCCTGCCCTTTCTTACCTCATGTTCCGCAGAAACACCCCCTCCTCACTCCTGCCCGGTGGGCCCTACTGCTGCCAAGTTAGTTAGGATTTGTCCCCTTTTTTCCCCCTGCAGCCCATCTCTCTGTCTTCTAGAATATACCTTCAACCCCACGGGCCCCTTCTTCCTTTTATAAACTTTCTTAATTAAGGGTCTATCAAAGTCACATGAGCCACTGGCTCATATGACCAACTTCTCAATATTCTAACTCTTAATGCAATTAATTTAGAGCAGCTAGCAAGGGAGACGAGGAGAGCTGAATGGGAGGAAGACAGTCTATGGAAAATAGGGAACATGCTGTAGTTGAAAAGGATATTCAGCTGAGTTTTGTTAATTTTGACTGCATTTGGACAAAGGTGATAGCATGGATACATACACTTGATAAGATGCATTTATCAGACATACTCTGTTCTAGTTCAGTAACTTTCTTAGAATAGCTGAATTGGGACGGTCATACTAAACTAGACTAAATTGAAGTTATATGCAAGTCCGGTACTGAATTCAGTGGAATTGCAATGATGTCAAGTGATTCTAGTTGGATGGATCCTCCAGAACACAATGTGGGCCCTGACATTCTAACCAGCAGATGATCTTGCCTCCTGAAAAATCCTGTGAGAGTCGCATTCACTACGAAAAGATCAATTTCAAATTTATGACTTAAAAGCCATCTGAAGACTGTGGACTATTGCTTCACAATATTAAGATAATTAGAACTATGTGGTAGTGGAAGTGTGATTCTGTTGTCTTTCCTCCCCTGTTTGATTATCTTTTTTGCTCTATTTCATCATTTCATTTCCTCTATAAGTTTTACTATTTTGATATGCAGGCAACAAGGTTTTCAAAATTTGTACACCTTGATGGGAGGGGTTTCTCATTATCTCAAGAAGGAGGGCCCTGTAAAGTGGATTGGAAATTTGTTTGTATTTGATGATCGTCTTTCTCTTCCGCCATCTGCCTACAATCATGAAGTTAAAATTCAAGCTAACGATGCCAAAGTTGTGGCAAAGAGCAATACATTTGCTAGTTGCTATAAATGTGGTTTACATGTCTGTGATTTGAGGCATAGGAACTGTGCAAACCTTAACTGCAACCTGCTTTTTCTGTGAGTTCCTCCTCTCTTTTCTGCTATTGTCTTTTACATCGACTAGTGTCTGCGCACAACTTGCCATCAAAATTATTTCAATTTAACATATATGTGACGGAAAGGATTTATATGTTACTGACGGTATATGTGAAGGGTGCTAGCATAATCAGTAATAGTTACTATCTTTAAAGGATCCAAATGTACTTGTGTGAGCCAATCATTGTGTGAATTTATGCATAGAGAGACCAAAGTCGGGGGCTTTTAACCTCTGTGGCATCAGCCATAAGACGTATATGTCATATAGCAGCTAGAGTTTGCTGGACTAGAATTTTATGTTCATCTGTTTTTTGCATAAAGAAATCGAATAACATTAATACACTTAAAATCTGTCAGATGCTGTGAGGACTGCTTGAAGGATTTAAGAGGATGTTGCTGTCTGAAATGCACCACTGCATCTCGGCTTCGACCAGTTCTACCTGGAAATGAGAGATACAAGAAATGGCACACGTACCGCGATGCAAGATGATTGTTTGATCAAGGACGTACCCTGGAGCCATATTCTTATACTTAACTTGGTCAGCCTTGTTAAATTTTGTAAGGCAGGCAATGACAGGTTTTGAGTAGGGAAGTTTTATTTGGCCATGGTATATAACAATACAAGCAACTTGGATTGGAGATAGCAAAAGTACCCATCAACCATTGAAAAGTTTATATTCATGTCACTTCAGTGGGACGTGTTTCATATGCTTCAATATAGACCACCCACGAATCTAATTTTTAGGCTGTAATGCACATAGGATGCCCAGCTGCTCAAATTTGATAATAAACTCTTTTTGTGATTTGTCACATGATAAAACTTGTAGTAGCATAATGATTTATCTCTCAAAAGTCACTCATGTCCACTTTTGGGAAGATTGTTAAGTTACCAATGAATTAAAATCTAGGGTCAAGTTAGAGGTGCAAGACTAAAGGGCACTAGTCATGGTGAACCTCAAGTGATTATACAAATTTTACATGTACCTTTGTGACACTTGATAATAATATTTATTAAGAAGAGATTTTGTTTTTCTTCAGTGGATTTAAAAGAAATCTTCAATCTTCAGAGTCTTCAATCTTCCAGTCTAGGCACAGGTTCAAAGTTGAGTTTGAAATGTGCCATTCATACCTCCAAAAGCCTATTAATTACCATGAGCACTTGCCAACGGAGACCAAACCATCTTTTCAACGTGCTAATACTAAAAGCACCTAAGAAAAATGTACAAAATGCAAGGTCCCCATGCACCAGATTACAATACAAAATATGAATAATTACAATCATAAAATTACAGCTTGGCAAGGAGATATACAGCACGAACTAAATCAGAAAACAAACCTTTCAATAGATGCCAGAACGCACAAGAGCAAACTATGTTTATGGTCGATCAGTCTCCTTTCTCCAGCAAAACCTGCCAAGCGTGAAACTCCTAAGCATCATATTTTCTTGTCCTCTCCACTCGATTCAAGCCGATATGGGTTCATAAGGATACACTAGCCATGGATGCTTCAAAGCCTCAGATGCAGATGGACGCTTCTTTGGATTTACTTCAAGCAAATGAGCTACAAAGTCGATGAAGCCTTGGTCCCCCATGGGTAGGCGGTGCCTCAAGGATGTCTTTTTTGGAATCAAGTACTCTAATCTGTTTGACTCCTGAGGAAATACGGGTATTGCAGAATAAATTATGAACTGCACACATCTGACTAGCTTTTGGAAAATTATAAAGTACATTCAAGTGCAGGGCCGTTGGAAACAATTTTAGGAAACATGCACTACAGAAATAAAAAACTGTTCCATAGTAGAACCTAGAAAAGAATGATGATGAACTGCAGACTGAACATTTCCATTTAGAATTTAATTCATTTTAAACAACATTCATGCCCAATAGAAAATCACTTCCCATAGTGCTTGCTTTGGTACAAATATGCACAGCATACACCCTTTTCTCCATAGTGCAATCGCCTTCAATTTAAATAGAGAATGTCTAGGTTCAACGTGAATTCCACAAACATACAGACCTTTTGGTCAACCAACTATTGTCAAAAAATAAAAATAAAACCACAATTATCCACAGTTGGAACTGTATAGATCTCTTAGCTTTAAGCCTGTTATTTTTTAAAATCTCTTTATTTTACACATGCATGCATGCAAATTCAAACGTCTTCAATAAATGGGAAATTACAGTGGCATGGGGCTATGTAATCAATTATAAAGGTAGGAAAACAGAGGAATCAGGGACCAAGGTCAAATCTTTTGAGCTGTGAGTCAAACTCAAGAGAGCAAGATCTACGTTTTAAGGAGTAAGTTTATAGTAAATACCTATGAACACCATAAAAGCTCACATCCATCATATTCTATATGAATATATATTCTTAGTACCTACTTGAATTGATTGTATATTTTTGTTTCAAAAATTAAATCTTTAATTTGACATTATTACAAAACCCCGTGCTTACCAGGTTCAGTTTGTAAGTAAAGCATTGAAAATGTAGGTCTATATAACAACTGGTAACCCAATTCAATCTTCAAATCTAATCCACTGTAATTTGTAACCTGACCGAAATTCATTTGAGTTGGTTTGGGTTTGGATTAAAAATGTTAAAGGGCCAAAGGCCACCACACAAGCATTTGGTAAAATTTATGATTGACATGCAAAATTCGCAGAACACATTTGCAATCTCAAGAATTTAGTGTAGTGGGCCAACTTGAGCTTCACTCTTAATACGTTTTAACATGAAAGGAAAATGCATAATATAAAACTTAAAATTTTAAATACTATTACCTTAAATATATTAATTTAAATTTGTTAGAATTCCGAATGATTATTTTTTCCAAACATTCAATCATGATGACTTAACAAAAGAATTTAACTGCAATACCACACAGATCCTCAAAAAAAGCAAGTATTGGAGGTGATGTAGTATTTATCCATCAAACTAACCCACCAATAAAAAAAGTTGAACATGAATTTTGAAATGTGATGTTGACAACGAAATTCAAAGTTTTGATTTACAAGCCAATATATTAGTTTTTAACATAATTTTTTTTTAACTTAGTTTCACATTGGATGATATTAGTTTCACATTGGATGATATTGCTTTGATATGTTAGATCTTACTGAGGACTTGGCCCGAAATAGAAAGCTTTGGCGTACTAGGCTACAAGTTAAGGGTCTCTATTGAAAATGGACATTCGCTTTCGTGTAGGTTTACCAAAAACCTTTGTCCTTTGCATTTATCGTCTAGTATGTTACTTCTCGGGTGTATAGCTTGGATTGGCTCCTATGTAATGTAATTAAGGTGTTGACAAGCATGGTCAAAGTTTTTCATGTATAGGTCTTTCGTGATAGGTACGGGTCTCTTTTGGTATGTATTTCACTGAGCATTTATTGCTATTCCTAGACATGTTCTACAGGTACGTTATTTTGTGTTATATTTATTACTCTTGCTCGGGATTTCTCTTTATTACTCTTGTTCGGGGTTTCTCTTTCGTATTTATTTTCATTGAGTTGTATTTTTTATTATTTAGTTGTTTTTATACCTTTTATGTTTATTTGATTTAGTGATTTATTTTACCTTATTTCTCTTTATGCACATCCATGTTTATTGTAAGTTCTTCATAACACATTGCATGTAAGTCTACCGAAAACAACTTCTCTACTACGTAGGGATAAAGCTGCGTACTATCAGATCTCTCTAGACCCCTTGCTTTAGCAAGACTTCAACTGGGTATTGACGATGATGATGATGTTAGTACCAAAAAAAAAAAATCACTATAGATTAATATGCTAAATAAAAACAAGAATTATATTCTCATAGTTTTTAATAGAACCAAGTGTGAGACAAAACAGAGGTTGGTGGTCGCTAATCTATGGTTAAATGCATAGTAGTTAATAGCGGATAGCGGCGCGGAGCGGCCGACCCCAAAAACGCTATAGCGGAATAGCGGATAGCGGAGCGGCCGCTATTTCTACACACATATATAAGCTTTCTACACACATTGTCACACACATATATATATAAGCTTCACCAGAGGTTTAGCATGGAAAACAATTGAACACAATACACCAATAAGTTCAGAGACAGAGAGTAATCATCAACATCATAACTCTGACATTAGATCTTAGCCGCCAATGTTCAAAAAGCACTTTTTGTGGGACAAATGTTCAAGTGCACAGGCCCACGGGGGACGGGTTACATCAACTTTGCATGAGTAAAGGTACTTTTTTTCTTATGTATTACATCAATTTAGGATTGGAGCAGGGGTTAAATTTAATTAAATAATTTATTTAAAATATGTAATTAGTAAATTATTATATATATTTAATAAAAGTTAAAAAGCAAATTAACCAATTAATTTAATTAAATATAATAATAAATCAGATTGAATTCAACTTAGATTAGACCTCAAGCTCAATATTTTACTTAATTAGTTCTTTAATAAACAATTCATGACTTTATGAAGTGACAGATAATTGATAAATAACATATTTTTTATTCCAGCAAATTAATTTTAACTTCTATGGTAAGTTTTAAGGGTCGGAGACGCCGACCCTTAAAACTTACTAGTGAAGTTAAAATTAGTTTGCGGTGACGCCGGTGCCCCCTCCGAACGCCGGCGCTGGTAAGACAGGTATGGTTGGTTGCTTGTGTGGTTGTCGGAGAAG
>JAOQMN010051211.1:0-10133 GCA_027563555.1 Erythroxylum raimondii | reverse complement strand
GTTGGCATTTGGGGGATGGGCGGGATTGGTAAAACAGCTCTGGTGGAGAAGTTGTTCAACAAGATTTCTTCCAAGTTTGAAGATAGTCGCTTCATTAACGTTGGAGATGAATTGGGGAATAGCTCATTGGTTGGGCTGAGAAACAGGATCCTTTCAATGTTGCTCAAGGTGGAAGATCACACAATTGGCACACCAAGTGTGCTATCCATGCCAACTAGGAGAAAGCTTCAGAAGAAAAAAGTTCTAATTGTTCTGGACGATGTAAACAGCCATCAACAGATAGAAACATTGGCAAGGCACCACCAGTTAAATGGTCCAGGAACCAAAATGCTTATAACTAGCAGAGACAGACAGGTACTGAAAAAGGGATGCGATAAGATTTACGAGGTTAAGAGATTATCTTATCGTCATGCTTCTCAGCTTTTCAAAAAGCATGCTTTTCTAGAATCTCATTGCACAGAGAGGTTCATGGATCTGTCAAAAAGGCTAGTGAGATATGCGGACGGTATTCCCAAAGCTCTTGAAGTTTTAGCCTCCAAGCTACACAACAAGGGATCAAAACAATGGGAAAATATGCTGTCGAAATTGGCAAATTTTCCTGATAAAGAGATCAGTGAAGTTCTGAAGAAAAGTTTTGATCAGCTGGAAGATCATGAAAATAGTATATTTCTCGATATTGCATGTTTCTTTGTTGGGGAAGACTTGGATTGTGTTAAAAGGTTCATAGATGCCAGTGGTTGTGATGCAACTAGTGCATTGAAAAGTTTAGAAGACAAGTCTCTCATCAAGATTTGGAGAAAAAGGGTGGTCATGCATAATTTAGTGCAAGAAATGGGTCTGGACATAATTCGACAACAGTCCCTTCAAGAACCTGGACAGCGTAGCAGGTTGCGGGATCCTAAAGATATTTGTAGTATAATTCAGAAACAAAGGGTAAGTCTAACAATGAAAGTAGTGCCCTTTGGGTAGTTGTTGTGTTTTGCTTTTCTGCTTAGTAATTCTCCTTTTGGCTTACAGGTAAGAAAAAAGATCGAAGGTATGGTACTTGATCTGTCACAAATTCAAGATGTACATGCAAGTTCTACATTTTTCTCACGGATGCACAACCTTAGATTGCTGCATTTCTATAATTCATACCCTGGAAGACAGAAGGTGTTCCTTCCAGATGGCCTTGGATTTCTACCAGATGGGCTTAGAAGTCTTGTATGGTACCAATACCCTTTAAAATCTTTGCCATCAGCTTTTAATCCGGAAAATCTTGTTGAACTTCGCATGCCTCATAGTCAAGTTGAACAGCTTTTGGACTCTGACCAGGTAATAATAACAAAGGTCAGAAATAGTTATGGTTAGGGATACATATACTCGTTGAGCTTACCTTGTTTCTTCTGTTGCAGTATCTTAGGAACTTGAAAGTAATTGACCTAAGTGACTCCAAGGAGCTAATAAGAATTCCTAGCTTGTCCAAAGTTCCTGACCTTGAGGTTCTCATTCTGAAGGGTTGTATCAAATTGGTTATAGTGCCATTGTCTATCAGCCAAAGGAAGCTGACATATCTTTCATTGCAAGGTTGCACAAGTTTGAAAGAGCTACCCTCTTCCATTGAATGCTTGAGAAACCTTTCCTACCTGAGTCTAGAAGATTGCAAGAATCTCTGCACTTTCCCGAGATTTGGCAAGCTGACAAATCTTAAGTTCCTTTCTCTGCATCAGTGTTCACAGTTGACTCAGTTTCCAGATCTTCCATTGAATCTAAATGTGCTAAACTTAGGAGGGACAGAGATTACCGGAGTTCCTCCATCAATTGGGCAGCTTTCTAGGCTTGACAAGTTAGATTTGAGTTACTGCACTAAGCTAGAGAGTCTTCCGGACTCTATTGGTGATTTGATACTTCTTCAACAGCTAAGTATTGAGGGATGCTCAAAGCTTGCAAATTTTCCAGATTGCTTTTGCAACTTGAAATATCTCGGCTCTCTTAAAGTAACTTTTCAGGTTCCAGATCGGTTCCCAGAGAATTTAGGGGATGTGGAAACATTAAAGCACCTTTGGCTGGCTGATTGTAGCATAAAAAAAATCCCATTCTCTGCCAGTCACATGAGCAAACTGGAAAGTCTGGGATTTTGGAGGTGTAAATCTCTTGTTTTGACTCCTCTCAGAGGTTTTAATAATCTAAAAGTACTACAAGTAAAGTTTTGTGGTATATCAGAGGTTCCTGATGATCTTGGATCACTAACATCCTTGGAAGAATTACAACTGAGTGAAGAAAATTTGATGAGCATACCATCAGGCATCAAAGAACTCTCTCGGTTGTCTACACTTTCTGTACGTGGTTGTAAGAACCTTGAAAGTTTGCCTGAGCTTCCACCTGCTATACAAATGTTGGACACATTCAATTGCATCAAATTAAGATCTGCACCAAGTTCAGTGGCTGAATATCGCGCTGAACATGGAACTGGTCACGGGTACTTCATGTTCGGCAATTGCTTTGGCCTAAATGAAGATGAGTATCGCAAGATTATAGATGGTGTACATCTCTGTACTCAAAGTTTGACATCATGGCTCTTCAGTGAGGTCTCTCTCTTTCCCTCTCGTCTCTTCTCTTGCATCATTAACCCTCTGGATGTTGGCTAAAAACATTATATTATATCAGCTATGTTTTGCTTCTTCTCTTCATTTGCATTTTATGTCCCCTGATACATGAACTTGGACTTGCCAACGGTTCAGGAATATGAGGAATTGGAATATGACAAGGAGCAAAGTTGTGGATCAAGACACCCTGAGTTCAAGATTGTGTTATGTGTCCCAGGAAACAAGGTTCCCAAGTGGTTTGACTTCCAAACTGATGGTTCTTCATTGTCAGTAAGTCCGATTGAGAATGGAGCGGTAGATATCCGTCAGCTTGCTTTCTGCGCTGTTGTACACTGCAATGGCCATTATGATTATCATAATTCCAACATCAAATGTGAATGCCATCTGAAAACCAAGTTCGGACGCCGCCTTTATCTAGATTCATTCTATAGACCTTGGACCTTGGTCGATGAGGACAACTCGTGGCAGGAGCATGATCTCCTGCAGTCACAACATGTGTTTCTTTGGTATCACTCAGATGTGTTCAATGTGGCTGAGTACTATGTTGTGGAGGGGAGTTTGGAGTTCTACCCTGTGGATATGGAGGGTGAACCGTTACTGAAGTGTGAGGTGGTGAGTTGTGGTGTGGTTGAAATGGGACGTAGTTGTGGGATTGGGATATATGATGATGATGGAGACCATAATGATGATGTTATGAAATAGGCCAAGGATTCTTAATGCATTGAAAGAGAATCTTTTCTTTAGACGTCACAAAATATTTGTTAATGGTTTTTAAGATTCATATTCAACTTGTGAAGAATTGGCGTTGCCATACTGGTAGGTGACATGAATTGCTGTTGTTGTGCAGTCAAGATCTCATAGCTCAATTAAAGATAAGAGTACATGTAGATTAGGGGATGAGTTTTGGATTATTTGACCAATCCATACGAAATAAGTCTTGTACGAGAACAAATATCTTATTTTTCCTATTTGAAATGGGAGAAAAATAGCATGGTAGAAAATTCATTATTTTGTCCAATAGAAATTATGAGTAATTATTCTTTTATAAAGTTGCGAAGAGCTAAATTCACTCCAAGGCCAATCACAAGTCTTCCCGTTTAGTGGGTAGCTGCGTGGATAGATGCATCGTAAGAGCGAAGGCGAATTTATTCGATGATTGATGACCCATACGCTACACTACACTACACCTAATCTAATCTATAGCCACCGACGACTTCCGATATCTATTTAGTTGTTTTATTTGAAAATATCATTTTAACATTGTGTAGCTTAGCTTTCAAGTAGAGAAAGTCAAACTAAACATATTAAAATGAATTAGTTTTCCACTGCCTTCG
Source organism: Erythroxylum raimondii (assembly GCA_027563555.1). Classification (NCBI taxonomy): domain Eukaryota; kingdom Viridiplantae; phylum Streptophyta; class Magnoliopsida; order Malpighiales; family Erythroxylaceae; genus Erythroxylum; species Erythroxylum raimondii. The sequence goes on along the minus strand of JAOQMN010051211.1, from coordinate 6,214 downwards.
CTTTCTGGACAAGTTCTTTCAAGTCCGGTTTCACAGGGTCTTGGTCGTTGTCGTTTTATGGTCCTTTTTTTATTTGAAGTGAAATATCATTTTGAAGTTTATCATTTCTATAAACATCTATTAATTCGAGTTGAGTTGGAAAGCGACTCGACTCCACTCTCACCGACTTTTCTCTGTTCTCGCCAACTTCAAACTAACAGCCCTACCACTTAAATCAACTCATGTTGGTAGAATCTACAAACTAACATGACTTTGTAGGCACCGTAAAGCGCTGCGATAATTTTTTTTAAGGTTTTGGGTTTTTCTTTGTAACCCAAAAAAAAACAAGGAATCTACAAACTAACGTCTCGCGTAACGTACTTTATTTAACCCATGCCTTACTCCCCTTCTTTTCAACGAGTACCTTACCCCACTGGATACTTCCGTCATAGAACAAACTACCAACGGTTGAAAAAATGGCAGCTTCCTCTCCCCGGTTACTAAAGTACGACGTCTTCCTGAGCTTCAGGGGCTCAGACACGAGGAAGAGTTTCGTAAGCTTCCTGTTCGAGGCGCTTGTCCGGAACCAGATCGACGCCTTCATAGACTACAACCTCGAGAGAGGAGAGGAGATCGCGCCTTCCCTTCTGGACAAGATATCCAACTCCCACCTCTCCCTCGTTGTTTTCTCTCCCTACTACGCCGCCTCCGAGTGGTGCCTGGAGGAGCTCGCCGAGATACACCACTGCATGGACCAGGCCGGGCAGCTGGTCTTACATGTTTTCTACGACGTGGACCCCACCGAGGTCCGCCAGATGACGGGGAAGTACGAGGAGGCGATGGCCAGCCACGGCGAGCGGTTCGGCCCTGAGTTGGCGGAGAGTTGGCGACGCGCTATCGACGAGATAAGCTCTCTAAGTGGCTTCTCTTCTCAGGATACCGAGTCGGTACAGTATCTTTTTGGGCTAATAAGAGTTGCTATAATCTTTTATCTTATTTTACGAGTGGGAAAATGGTTTCCTGGTCCATGCAACGGGTGATATATATGAGTTGCCTTAAATAATAATTTTTGTCTTTTTGACTGGTGTACCGTACCTTGATTTGTCTGGATCGATCCTAGTACTAGAGGAAATTAATTAATTAATTGTTTTCGGGTATTGGTGTCTGATACCTTTAGGACCGGCGGCTTCTTTGCCGGAGAGAGCTTAGTTTAATTTCTTGAGTTCTGAATTTATATTCGTAATTGATTTTGTTTTCTCCTCTTGTGCAAAAGAAAAGAGTGGCAGAGCAATACAGAGAATTGAGCCAACTTGCTTAAGTTGTTCTTAGACGAATTGTCGGACCAGGGTATCATATTTGATTAATTATTATCAAGCGTTTTTTATGTATAAGATGAGATTTATGTATAATCCCTCCATCTCATAGCTCAAAGTAGACGTCGTCTCGTGTGATCATAATATAATAGGCCACGAGATCAACTCAATTTGGTTGGTAATTAAAACTTTATTATTAAAAAATTGAATTTCTAATATTGAACACACATTTCTACATCTGTCTGATTCTACATCAACTGAACCTCATGGAGAAATTAAAGAGCTTGGCTTGGCTGTTAGTTAGTTACATCTGACCAGGCTTAGAAAATTGAATTAATAATAAAATCACTGAACACAGTTTAAGATTGTTCTATTACTTGTCAAAGTTACTGGAAAGTGGTTCTTCTCTTCTCAAGTTGGTAGCTATGCTTTATTGGTTGGACTTGGACTACATCTCCCTCAAGTTTTGAATCTTCCCATTTAGTCTATACAAGTTATTGTGGTTTGCTCACTTGTAGCATTTTACTTACGCTTGCAAACATCCCTTCACGTTAATTTTATCAGGTCAGAGGCCAAGTTGGTGGACGAAATCGTCAATGACATCCTCAAGAAACTGGAACTTATTCCTTCAAGTGATTTTCACACTGGCTTTGTAGGGATGGAAGCACGAATCAAAGAAATCGAGTCATTACTAAGTCCCAGTAATGTCCTCTCTGTTGGCATTTGGGGGATGGGAGGCATAGGCAAGACAGCACTGGCAGAGAATCTCTTCAACAAAATCTCGGACGACTTTGATGGTCTGTGTTTTGTCAATGTCAAGGAAGAGTTAGACGAGTGTTCACTTGCTGTCTTAAAAAGCAAAATACTATCGAGAGTCTTGGGGGCGCCCGGCTTGTCTATAGGCACACCAAGCTTGCTACCAATGCCTGTCAGGAGAAGGCTCCGAATGAAGCGGGTCCTTATCGTCCTTGATGATGTAACTACTCATCAAATGTTGCAGGCTCTAGCTGGACACCGTGATTTGTATTGTCCTGGAAGTAAGATCATTGTGACAAGCAGAAATAAGCAAATACTTAAAAAATGGTGTGACAGGACCTTTGAGGTCAGGAAGTTAACGTACCGCCATGGCTTCCAGCTATTCAGATGGCATGCATTTGAAGATGATCTTCCCAGGGAAGAGATCTTGGAGCTTTCACAAAGGGTGGTGAAGTTTGTTGATGGCGTTCCATTGGCTCTCAAGGTTCTAGGAGCCAATCTTTACGGAAGGAGCCTGGAAGACTGGGAGAGTACATTGGTGAAGTTGGAAAGAATTCCTGACAAGGAAATTATGCAGATCCTCCAGATAAGTTTTGAAGGGCTGGAGCAACACGAGAAGTCGATATTCCTTGACATTGCATGCTTCTTTAAAAGCTCTGAGAAGGATCATGTGGAGAGAGTGTTGGATGCCTGTGATTTTTATGCATCACATGGAATAACAAGTCTGATTGAGAAGTGCCTTGTTACTGTTTCGAACAAGAAATTGAGGATGCATGATTTGCTGCAACAAATGGGGCAAGACATAGTCCGGAGAGAAAGCATTCACGATCCTGAAAATCGGAGTCGGTTGTGGGATCACAAAGAAATTTACAATGTGATGTCGAGAAACAAGGTAAAGCTCACATCCAATATTGTACAGAAACAGAGTGATGGAAATAGCTGCTTATGATCCGGAAAAAGCATAACCCATTGCCTTACAGTTTCGAGTTTTTATATTGTACCTTTCCTTTATAAGTAAACCAACCTGGTCTAATCCAATCTGACCCTTCAGCAATTGATCTTAACCAAGTTCGTAGTTATTCTCCAATTAAGTAAAACTGATTGTGTGCTTTTCGTAACCAGGGGACAGAAAAGATTGAAGGCATAGCACTAGACGTTTCCAAGTCTAGAGAAATGGCACTGAGCTCTGCAGCTTTCTCTAGGATGCGTAACCTCAGATTGCTCAAGTTCTACAATCCATGCCCCTTGAAAGTCAAATTATGCCTTCCAAGCGGCCTTGAATTTCTTCCAGACGAGCTGAGACTTCTCTCTTGGTGTCAGTATCCTCTAGAATCTTTGCCATCAGGTTTTTTCCCGGAGAATCTTGTTGAACTTCACATGCCTGATAGCCGAGTAAAACAGCTATGGGAAAAAAATCAGGTTTGTTTTGCATTGCTATGAAATTGAGATCAAAGAAACAGATCAGAAACTAAATCTCACTGGTGATTTCTATGGTTGCTCATCTCATGAGTTGTGTCCTTTCCTGACGCAGTCGCTCATAAACCTGAAGATTATGGACCTAAGCCACTCTGAAGAGCTGACAAAAATGCCAGACTTCTCCCAAGTACCAAACCTGGAGAAACTCGACCTGACAGGATGCATCAGTTTGGATGAGGTTCCCTCATCTATTGGAAACCTGAGAAACCTGGCTTCTTTGAATCTAAGTCACTGCAAAAAGCTCGAAACGGTTCCATTCTCGATTCAAAATCTTAGCAAACTTGGCATCCTGAGGGTGAAAGGATGCAAAGGTATTAGCAAACTTCCAAGCTGTGTTCATATGGAGAACCTCTACTACCTCTCCCTTGAGAATTGCTCTAAGATCACAGAATTTCCTGAAATTCCACTGGGGATAAAAATACTGGAATTGGGTGGCACGTCCATAGAAGAATTGCCGCCCTCAATTGACCAGCACTCTCAACTTATAACATTGGACCTGACTTCCTGCCAGAAGATTGGGAATCTGCCAAGCACCTTTGGCAACCTGAAACTGCTTCAACAACTTCATCTCTCAGGATGCTTCAAGCTGTCAACACTTCCGAAATGTGTCTTCGATATGAAGTTTCTTAGAGCGCTTACCCTAACTTGTCTTGATCCAGAAGGGTTGCCTGAGGAGATGGCAGATTTGGAAGCGCTTGAAAGGCTTATAATCCACAGGAGCCCAATAACCAAGCTTCCATCATCATTCAGCCGGCTCACAAGACTTGGATACTTGTTCTTCTGGGAATGCCAAGGTCTAATCTTGCCTGATTGCTCAGGTCTCAAATCTCTAAGAACACTGCAGCTGGTAGACTGTGGTTTAACGGAAATTCCACAAACTCTTGGAACGTTTCTTCCACTAGAAGAACTACATATACGGGACTTCAACTTGGTCAGAATACATCCGAGCATTAAGCAACTCTCCAGGCTGGAAGTACTTAATGCCAGAGATTGCAAAGCTCTTGAAGGCTTGCCAGAGCTTCGTCCGGGACTCACACGCCTGAAAGTGTGTAACTGCACAAGCCTATCATATGTGCCAAGTTTACTGACCCAAGTTTCAGAGAATCAAGGGGCTGCAGGTATCAGGGTGGTCAATTTCGGGAATTGCTTCAATTTAAACCTGCACACTCGCAACAAAATCCTGGATGAGGCACAGGAATTTGTTCATCATTTCGTGACATATTTGTTGAATAAGGTCTGCTATTTCTCCTCTTTCACCGCACTGATACAGTTAGTTTGTAGCAGTCTGATACCATTTTGGAATTTTCATATCCAACCCAAAATCTTGAGGAAATGTGTTGGTGCATTTCCTACGCTTATAAACTGGGCCAACAATAATCCACAATCCATGACTATTCAACATGGTTTCAAACCAGTCACACTCATTGTCTCATGGAATGGAAGATTCTGTCACAATTTCATTTCGGTGCAGGAATTTGACGAGAAGGACTCTACCGAAGAACTGGAATACGTGTTCATTATAAGTGAAGTCAGATTCTGCATTCCTGGAAGCGAGCTCCCAGATTGGTTCCAGTATCAAAGTGCCGGGTGTTCTGTAATAGTACAGGCAAGCAACAGCAATGAAGTACTAGATTTCTGTCGGCTGGCATTTGGTGTGGTTGTGGCCTGCAACGGGGATTACAACTCTGACGATTTCGATATCAGATGCGAATGCCTGTTGAAGACTCATTCCGGGCAGTACATTGAATGTGATTCCTACTACTACAGCCCTGACCCGGTTGACATGGAGTATTGGGATCCCGTGTTCCTACAATCACACCATGTGTTGCTTTGGTACAACTCATGCGGCTTCAGTATGTCTCAACGGTATTTCGCAGAGGCCGAGTTCGAATTCTACGCCGTGGATGCCAGGAAAGAACGTCTTCTGAATTGCGAGGTGATCAGCTGCGGTGTTGGCCTGATGGAACTCAAGTGCGACATGGGTGAACAATATTATCCCCCCACAGCAGCCGGGAGAGGAGAGTTGCTATGAGGACATGGATCATGGCGAAACTGAAAGGGACTTGTGTCGGAAGCGATGAAATTGAACTTAATTTGGCCGGTAAGATATGCACACCGTGGACTGACTTAATAGAGAGGTGAACGAGGATTGGCATTTATGAAAACTTATACTTGTTTTTTAAGTAGGAACTGATATATATTTTTACGGAGAACGTCTTATGCTAACAGACAACAAAAGTCAACTGCATTTTTGTGTTAATTGTAATTAGTACTTCCACTTAGAAGTTCAAGTCAAGATCAACATTCCTGGCGTGGCATCCGGATGGATTCGAGTGGAGATGCGAGGCACGAGAAATCACTTCCCAAATTTATTTTCCTGGGTTGGGTACAGGGGTAATTTTCTTGAGTCCGGGAAACGTATGTATTATTAGAAAAACAAGAATTTTACCTATCTTTGTTAACGTAAAAAATATATAAAAAGTACCTATACTTTCTGCCAAAAACCTAAAATACTAGTATAAAACTTGAAATTTTATAAATTTTACTATCATTTAAACAATTTTTTGATGTAAAATATAATTTTTTATTTAATCACTTTATTAATTTTTATATTAATTGTCCAACTTTTAATTCAAACAATCGATAAAACATGTGCGACATATATATAATTTACTGTACACTATACAGTC
>JAOQMN010050720.1:0-10141 GCA_027563555.1 Erythroxylum raimondii | reverse complement strand
GTTGCCTTGATTAATCGGTTTTCCTAATTCGTAATGCTACTGCCTAATTAAATCTAGAGATCGTATCCTAGATTGTTGGGTGGTTAGGTTTAATTAATGATCGTATCTTGATTAAGCAAAACCTAAGGGAAAACTCGGGTTAATTTTTAACCCACGATTAATAGTTGCTATAAGAGGTTAAAGAACAACAAATTAATAAAATTTACTTTCTTAGGGTTTACGCTGAGATTGAACCGAAGAGCCGGGTTCCTACCGAATTTCCCATTTTTATTATTTTTGCATGTTTTTCTTTAATTTGTTTTTATTAGATAGTTTTATTTTTTTCCTTTCAAAAAAAACCCAACGGATTCCGGACTAATAGGCGAATCTTTAGGCGTCCATCTAGAAGTGGGCAGAGCCCCAAAGGATGCGTTCGTTCCTCTGGCTCATGACCAAAAACAGGCTCCTGATGAACCAACAGCGTGTGGCGCGTCATGTCGCTGGGGATAGCAGGTGCCAATTCTGCGGTCAGGAGGAGTCCACCCTCCACGTCATTCGTGATTGTCCGCGGGTAACCGCCTTCTGGAACCAGTTTTCCCAGGGCGTGATCACTTCGGCTTTCTTCTAACAGGAACTGGAGTGGTGGGTCCACTCCAATCTCCAACCCCCCGCTCTAACACTGCCAGCAAACTGGGCTGTTACCTTCGGCGTTGCCTGCTGGATGCTTTGGTCTTGGCACAATAAAAGCATTTTTGAAGCAGACTTTGAGTGGCCGGAACATAGTCATCATGCAGTTAGGGAGTTCGTAAGCTGGATAATGAAGGCCAGGCCTGTAGAACGATGCGTTTTTTTTCCACGCAGGGGCTTCCGGGGGGTAGTCCAGTGGGTTGGTTCAAACCACCGGTATACTGGCTTAAACTCAACACCGACGGAGCTGTTAAGCCAGGATCGTCCAAAGCGTTGGCAAGCGGCCTACTTCGCGATTGGAATTGGAAGTGGTGCGGCGGCTTTTTACATCGCATTGGAAAGGCCTCTCCCCTTACAGCAGACTTTGAGGCATCAACTCGGGCCTCGCCATAGCATGGTCGATGGGTTTCCGCGCATATCCTTCTTGAAGTGGATTCCTTGGAGGTCATCAATCTTCTCTCTTCTTCCTACTTAGGGACTGACAAAAATTTTTTGTTGTTGACAAGTACCCGAGAGTTACTTCACAGGACTTGGGAGGTGCATATTCAGCATATTCATCAGGAACAGAATCAGTGGGCTGATACTCTGGCTCATCTCACAGGCTTGGCAGATCCTGGAGTCCATCTACTACACGACCCTCCTCTGCCGGTTTTTCATAGTCTTCATCAAGACAAGATCGGCACTTTGTGTCACCGAGGCATGCGTTAGACGCGTGTTTGTTTTAGTTTGAGTTTTGTTCTTTCCCTTGTAAAAGAAAAAATGGGGGCACTTAAAACACTATGAAAAATAAGCAACGGAATAAAAGGAGAATACTAGAACTTCTAATCTAAGTCCAATTGAAATTCGAACTTAATTACGAATTTATTTAACAAATTTTAGCCGCAGCCCATTGGAATGCCACTGTTTTCCAGTTATGTTCAGGTGTAAATGATTTGTTTACGTGGGCTCAACTAGCGTTGACGTCTAGGCTGTTTTTAATGTACCTCCCCAATCTTAAAGGCCACCCTGGATCATCTCCTCATTATTTAAGTGAATTCAGTAGCGATTTCAGTCCAAAAGTATGCATATTTTTCAGTTTTAGCTTGCGGTTCAACCTAGAAGATTATTCTAGAAAATGTGACGGTGTATTCGTTAGAATAAGTGTATCCTGGTCAAGCTTAAGCCACCTATCCTCTAATTGTTTTACTAATATCAGGAAAATAGACGTTATTAAATCCCATTTTCTACGTATCCTATGCTAATTAATCCCAACCCACCTACCCTACCTGTCTCGTGTTGTGCACCAATCTCTGCAAAACTGCTGTCTGTCCACTCCACACCTCTTAGTCCTAGTCCCTGTCCGATTACATGCATCTGTTCTGGACACGTGTCTGTATCTGTTTCTATCTCCCGATATCAAATAATATGTATTGAAAGAAACGAATAATCACCCACTTCCCTTCCACGTCTTGAATCAGAAAAAATATCATATTCAAGTAAGATCATACACCCCTCTCTTTCTCTCTCTTTCTGCCGCTCTGAGAGTTTCGGTGCTTTCCATGGCGGCCTCGAAGCTCGCGGTCTTCTCTGTCCTTCTTGCGCTAATTTTAACTGTCGTGAGGGCTGACGTTGCTGTTGACGGCTCTCACGATGAACCGGCTTTGCAAGTCGGTGTTCCTGACGGCGTCGATACCTCAGCCTTGAAGATCGAACTTGAGCAACTCAAGTCTAAGATCCATGTGCTAGGTTAATTTTCTCAAGTTTGCTCTTTTTACTTTCTGTTTTGCTAAATTAGTTCGGCCTTGACTTAGAAAGTTATCCAAATCTTGAATTTCTCTTTTTTTTTTTTGTTTTGCGTTTCAACTTTAGATTGGACCTATGGGGCATTAAAAATTGAGCTCAAGCAAAGTTTAAGCTTTCCAAATTATACTTCTTAGTGTTGCTGAAACTGTATTTATTGATCCCAAACATATGCTTCTACCCTGGTCGTTGTTAATATGTAGTTTATGAATCCGAAATTGAATATCTGTTCCTGTTTAATGCGTTACAGATTGAATTGCATTAATCTGAAGTTGAATATCTGTAAATTCGTCAGTTTAGTGCTTATGTTGGGCAACTTATTGTTAGTCAACTACTAAGTACTATATCAAGAAAGCATTTGCTTTTGATAGAGCAGAGAAACTCATATCTGATCTGTTGGTGGAACTGGAAACTGATCCTGCCTTATCGATTTACCCTCACTTTTACTTGAATTATACACTGATTGTCATTTTTATTTTATTTTGTGGGAAAGGCCACTGATTTTATCATGTGTTTGGTATTGTTTGTGTGATGAAGAATCCAGCATTGATAACAAAGCCAAAGAACTGAAAAGCAAAGACGAGGCGATAGCACAGAAAGAGAAAATCATTCAAGATAAGTTGGATACCATTGCATCCTTGCAAGATGAGGTCTCATCACTACAGGTCTCGTATTTGAATTTGCATGTGTGAATAGCCTTATCTCAATTTCTTATTAAATATGAAATGATGTCGGCTCCTGTTATGAAGCAGAAAAAGGGGAAGCTAGATGCTGCAGAGCAGGTTGGAAAAGCACATGCCAGGGCTGGTGAACTAGAGAAGCAGGTTATGACACATCTAGCATGGTGATCTTTCAATTTTGGAAGAACTATGCAGCTTTCTGATGCCAATTCTCCATGCAGATTGGTGAACTTAAAAAGGAAGTGGAAACACATCTAAGGGAGAAAGAAGCACTGGAATCCCGGATTCTTGCAGCTGAGAAGAAAGTAGATATATTGCTCTTAAAAATTGACAGGGTAAGCCACATACCCTACTAGAAATTAGGGAGAACAAAAATTAATTTCTTTTAGTTTCTATCATTATCATTTTCCTGGTCAAGTATATCTGCCATCAGCTGATGGATTCGTGGACAGGACTTTTCAAATTACTTGTTGACCATTTATGAAGTAGCGTGTAATTGGTGAACCCCAAGGCAAATGAACCTTTTAACTTTGCGCTTGGGCTGTGTTCATGTCTTCTTTTCTGATTTTTTCAATATTACGACTTAGTGATTGATTTCTTTTGGCAGTACTCAATTCTGCTCAGGCTAGGTCGTGTGCATTTCTATGTTTTCTTGTTTGTAATGATTGAACAATGTGGTACTTAGAAGACATGTAATGATGTGATTATGTACTGTTTACAGCTTCAAAAGACTAATGAGGAACAGAAGAGCAAACTTCGTAAAACGGAGCGTGCTCTTAAGGATGCTGAGGTATTTGTTAACTTGCAAACATCATTTTTACACTGATTCTGAGATTTATGGTTCTCAGATGCTTTTTTTTTCTCTTAATCATCTACTTCTTTAGGAAGAAATGATGAAGGTAAAGTTTGAGGCAACTTCAAAAACTAAAGAGTTAATGGAGGTAATTATTTTATGTATTTCATTCTGAAGCAGTTCTCATTTATGTTTTTTATATTTCTTTTTAGCTATGATCTAGCATGCTGAAAGATCTGGTTCATATATGAAAATACCAAGGAAGTATACAAATCACACTTAGAGCTAGGGATACACATAGAGTTAGTATTTTATAGCTAATAGATTGAGTAGGCAACTCAATAGTACACTTGAGCAATTTGGACCATATATTGCCTTGTAACTCTATATTGAATTAAAAGTTGGATTTGACACTCTTGACAACGGATGAAGCTTTCTTAAGACATCAAATGAGAGCCAGAACTTCCAGTTTAGCCTTGATAATTGTGGCAGTGGCTTCATCTAAGGACATTTCATATGCTTTGCTTCTTGTATTGCTCTTTATAAGTTTCATAGGATTTGTCCTTCGTTGTGCCCCCTTTTATTTATATAACTGTGGTAACAGATCGGTTGGGATTCAACAAAAGATCAGATATCATGGTTATCTTTTTTCTTGATTAATTAACAGATTAGATATTAGGTTTTGATTTAGTATTGATATATTGTCAGGTTCATGGTGCATGGCTCCCACCTTGGCTTGCTGTCAGACTGCTTTACTTGCAGGTAATATGATTAGGAGAATTGGTATCTTTTCTCAAAAAAAAAAAAATCTTGTCTTATTGATCATATTAATTTTGCAGTCTTCAGCACAGAGACATTGGCATAAGCATGGAAAACCTGCCATGGAGTTGGTGATGCAAAAGGTATTTTCCTTCTGTTCTTTTTCAGTGGCTCCTCCTAGAGACTCTCTTTACTTCTAGAGCATGGATGTATGATGAATGCTAGATGTTCTGGATCACACCTTTCTCTTCTAGCCATAAAAGTGATTTAGTAGTAAAAGCACTGTGTTTGAATTTGTTTTAGGCCCTGGAGAAGAAGGCCCAAGCTGAAAAGTGGGCTGAGCCACATGTGGAAACGATCAAAATTGTAAGTTCTCTTTCTCCTTTCCCTAATTCATGTTATGTGGCTTAGTTACTTTATTAAAAGGTAAGGCCTATTTTTTATATGGCTATCTACATATCTACGTACTCTTTTTCGTGCAACTGGGTAGAGATTTAAGCCCAAATATATTGAAGGGGGATAGTCTTAATGAAATTTATTCTTTGAGTGGATTAGTGGTTCTGGACTATTAGTACAGCAGGATTTCTATCCGCACATTTTGGTTTCAAATTGATCGTTGTTATCTTGCTTAATGCTCTAAATTTCTGGAAAACTGCTTCTATTTGATCTTTGTTCTTTTTCTGAAGAGATGGATCCCTGCTGCAAAGAAGCAATGGCTGGTGGTATCAACTCATGTTAAGCCACATGTGCATTCACTTAAAGCAAAAACATTTGAAACATACAAGGCCTCAAAAACTGCCATAACTCCTCATGTTATTAGAGCACACGAAGTAGTTGATCCTTACTTTCAGGTAATCTGACTGTTGTAATGTTCTGCACCTTTTCATTGGTTGTTTAATATTCTTCTGAAAAGCTTATATTATTACAGGAAGCTAAAAAGTTTAGTAAGCCATACATTGATCAGGTTGCCACAGTGACAAAACCTCATGTTGATAAGGTTAGGGTGGCATTGAAGCCCTACACAAAAGAGGCAATTCGTGCTTATGGGAAATTTCTAGAATCTGCAACCATGTACCACCATCAGGTATCAATTCTGGTTCATGACATTGCTGTGATGCAATATTCAATACGATCATATTGATAACTTGAATTGTTTACTTTGTTTCTTTGCGTTTATGAGAAGTAATCTGAATTCTGTATTTGAAGAACTTTACTTTGCATGCTAAAGACCTTATCACCTACAATTTTGGCTAAGATGCAAGGTACTGTTCAAGAAACACTGAAAAGACACGAGCTTACAAGAGCATTTGCAACTAAAGAGTTGGTTTGGTTTGTGGTAGGTTTACTTTTTCGTCTATTTTACCAATTACTTGTACGGAACCTAGCATATATCTTATAGAATTTTTAACTCTGTTATTTTTGAATTCTACAGGCCTCTGCTTTATTAGCCTTACCTGTGATCATTTTGTCTAGAATTTGTTCGGCTATTTTCTGGTCAGTATTCCTAGGAATTATCAAATTTAATGAGAAATTCCCTCCACATTTTACGAGAACTATACTTCCACAAAATATGTGTTTTCATTCATGCTTTCATTTGTATGGTTTTCTTCTGGTCCAGCAAAAAGGCAAAGAAACCCACACGAAATGCACGTCGCAAGGCTAAACGGGGGCATCCGGAAAAGTAAAATGCCATGAGGTTGTCTGCTGCTTCTTTTTCTATTAGAAAATATTTGAGGTATGCTTCATATTCATATAAATGCAATTATTACTTTCATGCATCACCTTTATAGAGCAAGGTTTGATACCTTCTGCGAATGAGCAGTTTATTTGATAAATTGAACCTCTTTGACCAACTACTAATTTGTTAGTTTTTCTGTGGAAGTGTATTAACTTGCATTATCTGATTAAGCTTCCATGGGGTTTTTCTTTGAAATGTTTGATGAAAATGGCAATAATAAATTAAGAAGGAAAAGGTGCACTAAGCAAGCAGGCTAAGAATGGTCAAGATGGAGGGACTGGTGTTCTCGTGAACTGTCAGGCAGTTTGGTTTTTCACTTCTTTCTATTAAGCATGTAAACTGCAGTGCACTGCAAAGGTTGTACCAGTATTAGCTCATATGGTCGTTCTATTTACACGTTAGGCTCTGTTGCTGGCTAAATATTAATTCCACACAAATGTTCGTTTCTATTTCTTGCAGATATTGCTAGTGCTCTTTGCTTGGCTTTTGGGGCTCGGAAGTCCCACTCAGGTTCAGGTCTCTTCGTTGTTGTTCATGAAGCTTTGGCACACCCATTTTTTAAAAAAAATGTTTTTGGTCTATGTGAAATAGAAGAACTTTTTCACGCTGCTGAATTAGACACCCTGAGTTTTAGATGGTACGAAGGGCATTTCTGTTACAAAGTAGTTACGAGTTGTAATCTAGTTTATCTTTTGTTTATCATGATTCAAATTTGAAGTAGACCATGAACCATAAATTATATAGTAGACCATGAACCATAAAGTATATGCTAAGGCCACTGCTAGACCAATTTTCTTTTCGATACATCAAAAAAGTTTAATAGCCATATTTCTTGTGCCTTTTTTACACCGTAATTGTTCGTTTCAACAATAGTTTGTTTCTCCTGCAATTTTGTTCATTTTGTCTGGCGTCTGTCCTCTCTTCGCCCTCTGCTTTTGTACTTTTGAAAACTGCGTTCTTAGAACCATATTCGTTGCTTTGCAAGCTGAAATAGAGTATAGCAACGAGTTTTTTTTTTTAACCCCCGATGGAAACCAGGGATAAGCCTGAAAATTGTCAAATTGGAGTTTTCCAATTTGGATAAATTTACATAAAGTGGCTTTGGAATATTGGTCAACTAATGTTGCAAGTTTTTTTTTTTTGGTTACAATGAAGTAAAACTAAAACTATCGCTTGAAAGAAATACCACAGGCTTCAGCCTATACAATCAAGGAGAGGGTGTCAGGAATAGCCTCCCGAACTTGAAAATTAGAAGCAATATTATGACCCAATTTAGCCAAACAATCTGTTGCAAAATTACCTTCACGAAGCACATGCTTAATAGAGCACCTCCAATTTCTAGCAAGTAAAGTTTGAATATCCACAACTAAAATAGACAGGGGATGTGAAAAGATAACACCACAAGTCGCCATCCGCACCGCCTCCATGCTATCAGATTCGACAATGACTTGTCGAAAACCGTGATCCCACGCAAAAACCAATCCATCTCGGATAGACCATAACTTCCCCACTAAGATAATTGAAATACCAATTCCAAACGAGTATCCCCCGAGCTAACGACCAAATGAATCATGCAACAACCCTCCACCAGTAGTCAGCTCAGGATTGACAAGAGAACTGCTGTCACATTTCAACTTCACCTAACCAGATGGCGGTGCAGTCCAACCAATTCAACGCCGCACACCATGAAGTTTCGGTGGTGAAACAGAAGTCAGGAACACATCTAGTGCAACTTTAAAAACACAACCATTCAAATTTGCTAAGGAAAGAAACTCCTTTTGAAAGATCAATAGATTTCGAGCCTTCTATAACCACCAAATACCTGCCAAAAACTAATGTGCCCAGGCAAACCCAAAAGGACCCACAGTATGAGCATGCAAATTCAAAGCTAGCCAATCAACCAAGTTCAACGCAGTAAAAAAATTAACAGAAACATCCCACTGCTGCCACTATACAACCGCACGACGACAATCACGCAACAAATGCAAAGGAGACTCAGCATATAAAAAACACACTCCACACAAATTAGAAGTAGCCAAATCTCGTGCGAACCGCAAAGAATTTGTAGGAAGACATGAGTGCCCAAGTAACCACAAGAAATGTTTAAATTTCGGTAGACCAGCCACCTTCCACAACCAAAAAAATAAGACGAAACAGAATCATTAGATACCTCTTCCGAAAGAAGTGCTTTATAAGCTGTTCGAACCGAATAGGCGCCATTGAGGAAAAGCTCCACGACATATTATCTTGCACCGAAGTAAACAAAGGCAAAGGAATTGCCTGAATAACCTCCCTGAGATGATCCGGAATGGTAGAACGTAAGCCCGAAAAATTCCAAGAACCATCCTTAATTATATGCGCCACCCGAAAATGTTCTTCCCCTACTGACAAGCCATCCATATGATCCACCAAAGGACCTCCCGAGCACCAATTATCAAACCAAAGACTAATCTGTGAACCATCACCAACCCTCCAAACCGAAAGGGAAAACAATAAATCAAAACTTTTAACTACCCCCTTCCATAAATTGGAAGTCGAACCCTTAGCAAAAAAGGGAATAGACCCCCCATTACAATATTTACAACGTAACACCTCCACCCACAATGTAGAATCATTCAAATATAACTTCCAACCCAACTTACCCAACAAAGCAACATTCATCAATCTAGAACTTTTGAAACCAAGACCCCCATATTTCTTTGGCTGAATAAGCCAATTCCAACCAACCAAATGCATCTTACGTCGATACGGCGAGGAACCCCAATAAAAAGTACGAGCCAAACGATCTAAACTACTATAAATAGAGGAAGGTAACCAAACCGTTTACATCTTGTAAATTGGTAATGAAGAAATAGAAGACTTAATAAGCACTTCCTTCTCGGCGGGACTCAGAAATTTAGAGCACCAACTAGCTAGCCTAGTCTCAACCGAACTCACCAAATTTCGATAATGGGCAATGGAAGCACGACCATGCAATAGCGAAACACCCAAATACTTGCTCAAGTCAGAAGTAACTGCTACTCCCAGCGACTGTTGTAGCCGAGATTTCAATACCTGGGAAACAGAATGTGAAAAATAAATTCTTGACTTAGAAAGATTAACCCTCTATCCACTTGCCATACAGAATACATCCAATACCTCCTGGGCTACTTTAACCTGTTTGGCGAAAGCCTTACCAAAAATCAACAAGTCATCAGCAAAAAGTAAATGACTAATCCCTGGTCCACCTTTAGACGCTCTAATTGGACTCCATTTTTTACTCGTCAATGCTCTCTGAATAAGCATGGTCAAACCTTTCATACAAATAACAAATAAATAAGGTGAGAGTGGGTCGCCCTAGCGAAGCCCTTGAGTGGCAGAGAATGACGCAGAGGGGCTGCCGTTCCATAGAATAGCCAATGAATATTGAGAAAGAGCACTTAAAATCAGATTAACCCACCGGGAAGGGAAACCAAAAACCTGCAATACAAACCGCAGGTAGTCCCAATTGACTCTGTCATAAGCCTTCTCCAAATCCACCTTCAAAGCAAAATGACCCACTTTACTTTTAGACCGCTTAAAAAAATGCAGTAGTTCCTGAGTAATAATAATATTATCAGCCGTGGTACGACCAGGAATAAAACTACTCTGGAACGGGCTAACCAAGCCATCAATAAAAGGTTTTAAACGATTCGACAAAACCTTCATAACCACTTTATACAACACATTACAAAGTGTAATAGGCCG
>JAOQMN010049447.1:0-10162 GCA_027563555.1 Erythroxylum raimondii | reverse complement strand
CTTTTAAAGTTCTAGTAGAAATACTACACCGCCTAGCTCCTCCATAACGTGATTGGAAATGCACTAGGTAAGTTGACAGCTAGGAAAGACTAGCAACTAATCTAAAAGATTTACAGCTCCACTAAGACTGGTGAAGTGCATACGAAGCACGTTAAGCTGTTAACCCTCCAATACAGGGGCTTGTATGTATGGCGTTTAATCCTACAGTACGTAAATCTGTCGGTGCTGATAGGTAATCTATTAAACGGTGTTGGTTGAAGAAACCCTCAAGACTAATCTGTGAAGTTAGTCAAATTTTATTGAGAAGTGAATAGGCATTATTAGTATGTGGTAGGAAAACGATAAGATACCTCGCACCACAGTAAAGGCTCTTTTAACGAAGTTCATTTCATCAATAAAATTATAATAATTAGGAATTATCTATGCGGTGCATCTGCTGCAATACTATGTTATTGCGAACAACAGGAATGAGAACACTTCCTGATGGAAGTAAAATAGAAGAGACATTCTGCAATGTGTGTAGACATGAAGTAGATAAAATCTTACGTGATAGTTATTACAACTCTGTTGATAGCAATAATAATACTAAGTTTGAGGGTATTGTAGAACAACAAATGTTTTATGGTTGTGTAACTCCTCAAAAGAACCCTATCTATTGATATTAACCCTGTTTATTAATTTCCAAGTTTTGCTGAGTAGATGAGAAGGTGTGGTATCCTCTCGTTAAATAAATCAAACCTCAAGATGTACTTAGTGAGGCTATGCTCGAAAGTATAAAAGGTCATAGCAACTCAGCAATTTAGTTTTATCAATCGTAAGACGATGTATGCATGTGTTCACCGTTATCCTTGCACATGACATACCCATAGGACGAATCTGTTAGGTGTAAACAGATGTAGGTGGAAAGCCTAGAGCTTATTGATGACCCATCAGCGTAAACATTCGTGGTTACGTGTTGTTAGCTAAATCAACGTGCGCCCTACTTGATAATTCAGTTTTATAACAAGAAAGAAAATAACAATAAATAAAGCTACCGCAATGGTAGCAAATAGATGTGCCTTACGGCATGTTGTGGAGAGGGGAACAGTTATGTGTTCTCGGTATTGAGACAGGTTAGCGTGGTCATCAATACGACATATATTAAATAGAACAAATATCACCTTTAAGGTTTGGCACTAACCAACGTAGTAAATAGTGCGACAGGTGATCTTATAAAATAATACTTATATAATAGGAATACCTAAATGACTGCTTTTAAATATACACTTACTCAAACCCCTACACAGATTCTCGATGGTACTAAAGCTGCTTATATTCAAGAGATTCGTGGTAGTAATACACGGTTTACATCAACTGTTACATCCCCAAATACATCAACTACACCTTACTGCACCATTCTTAAAAACGACATCTCCGTTTCCAACGGTTTCCCTGTATGGGCTTGGACACCTACAGCAGAACCTATTGAGATTACTGTTCTAGTTTCAGAAATCTAATAAATATGTTACTAAACACATTTAACAACATATTGGAGAAGATAAATGTTTACTAGAGATAGTGCTATAATAAGTCATAATATAAAAACTCCATTAACATCAATTAGTAGAGCTGTCGGTAATATCTTACAACTAACGGATGGTCAACTTATCAAATCCTTATTCTCAAACAATGAGCAAGGCTTTGCTTATGATCCGAATGATCTAAGTACGATGTTTCAGGATTCTGCGGGGACTGTGCCTGTGACTGGTGTGGGGCAGCCTGTGGGGCTTATGTTGGATAAGAGTAAAGGGTTGGCTCGTGGGGCTACAAATTTTTGGACGGGTTCAGTTACAAAAATTGATGCCAATTGGGCAAACAATGGCGACGGAACTTTCACAAGTAATGGTGGGTCTGGGGGTGTTGGGCTTACATCTACGTCAATGCAAGCTGGTAGATTTTATGAATGGACTTTTGAAGTCACATCACGCACAAGCGGTGCAGTTAGACCGCAGAACGGAAGTGGGTTGAATTATCAATATGCCTCATCTGCAGGAACGCACATACAAAAAGCGTTATGTGTGGACAATTCATTATATTTTTATAGTAATGCGTTCAACGGCACAATAAGACCCATATCAGTGCGTGAACTCGCAGGCAACCACGCCTACCAGACAGTAAGTGCTTCGCGTCCAGTATTAACAAACCGTGTAAACCTATTTAATGACTCAGAACTGTTCTCTACGTGGACGCGTAATGATGGTATTGCTTTAGCTACACCAAATCCAAAGTATCCTAATGCCGTGAAGCTTACTAGAGGCGCGTCATCTGTGTATATCCATAGAGCTGCTATGACAACTATAGGTACATACACATTAACTGGATTATTTAAAAATGTTGTTGGTACAGTAAATGCTATTTTAGCAAATACCACAGCAGTACCTATGACAAAGGTTGGAGTAACAGCAGATGGTCTTGATATATACCAATCGACTCAAACTATTGCTTCTGTGCCTAATAGTAGTGTTACTGGTATTGTTTTATATAATGCTAATGATTCTGTAGAAGTTTATGGCTTAGATGTCAGGGTTACACAGCAAAACTCTACGCTACCTCCTTATCAAAAAGTAGTAGGCAGTACACAGTTTGACACTGTTGGTTTTCCTAATTACCTTCTATTCGATGGCGCTGACGACTTCCTTCAAACCAACAACATTGACTTCACAGCTACAGATAAAGTGAGCCTGTTTGCAGGTGTAAGGAAGTTGAGTGATGTAAATACAGGTATTGTTGCAGAGTTAAGTACACGTGCAGGTATAACTACAAATTTAGGTGCTTTTGTGATGTATGCACCTTTTGATGCTGTGCAGACAGGTTACGGTTTTCGGTCAGTTGGTACGCTCGAAGCTACCACATTCAACACGTTACCACTATCACCAACTAGCAATGTTTTAGCAGCGAAATCATCTATAGCACAAGATACTTTAACTCTGCGAGTAGACTCTCTACAGTATGGAGTTTTGACGCAAGATCAAGGCACAGGAAACTTCGGCAATTACCCACTCTACATCGGCAGGCGTGGAGGCACAATCCTACCATTCAACGGGCACATCTACAGTCTTATCGGTATCGGACGTTTAACTACAGACAGCGAAACCGTAGCCATTGAAAAAGAACTCGCTAAGCGATTGGGGGTAACTTTAAATGTTTAACTTATCAGTCGTAAACATCATCCCCGACACCCACAAAGACGCAATCAATCAAATTGCAGAACTCTACGGATGCGGGTCTAACAATCTCTCTGTAAAGCTACAAGGTGAAGATGGTATTTATTGGGGTTGTCATTCACGGTGGAAGCCTGAGCATTACGCCCTATTCTCTGATGCAGATTTAAGAGCGCAAATCATACCGACTGAGTTGCAGCCATCGCTTGAGTTTCTGTATGAACGCCTGATGCTGGATGGTGATGCTCAGGAGAATTGGACGGCTGCATTGAGTGAGCTTGGTTTAACCTTAACACAAGATGAGGTGGCATAATGCCCTTTGTAAAAGGAAAAAGTGGCAACCCACAAGGTAGGGGTTCTGGTAAAGATTTAGTTAATCCTAAGTCTCTTACTGGTGGTGAATATCGTGAGAAAGAGTTTAAACAAATTCTTAGACGATTAAAACCACTAAATAATAAAGCTCTTAAAGTGTTTACAGATATGCTCGAAGATGAAAAGACAACCGAAGCTACTAAAGTTAAAGTTGCAGTATTCATTATGAAAACATATCAAGACATGATGGACGACTTATACAAACCTGTAAACGCTAGTGCTAAATCTGATGACGAAGATCAAGATGATAAACCTTTAGCTCCAATCATTTCATTTAATGTAAGGGAAGGTTAGTACCTTCCACAGATAAAGTAGGGAAGCAATGCAACAAGAAAGAGACGTAATTGCTCCTGCTAGTAAACCACAAGAGTTGTTCATTAACTCTGAGGCAGATATTACTATTGCCAGTGGTAGTGCTGGTAGTAGTAAATCATATTCTATTTTATTGAGATTTTTAAGATATATCAGTTGTCCTTATTCAAGGGGTGTAATCTTCCGTAGGACATCTACACAATTATTACAACAAGGCGGTCTTTGGGATGACGCTATTGCTTTATACAGCAGAGTTGATCCTAACTTAAAAATTAAAATTAAAGACCGTAAATTAATCTTCTCAACAGGAGCTTCATTACAGTTTTCTCACTATGAGAACGAAGCAGCAAAAGAGAAGTTTAAAGGTCTACAAGCAGACTACATTGCATTCGATGAAGCAACAGAATTTACAGAAGAGATGATTACATATCTCCGTTCTCGTAACCGTAACGCTGATGCTGAAAGGTATCATAAAGCTTCGTTATGTATGGCAACAAACCCTCACTGTGACTCATTCTTAAAAGATTGGGTATGGTGGTGGTTAGACCCTGAGACGGGTATTCCTGATCCTGATAAACGTGGTGTAACACGATACTTCGTCAAACAACGTGATGGTAGTTTAGATTGGTATGCTACACGAAAAGAAGCTGAAGCTGTTTATGGTTCAGAAGAAGATAGTGGTATTACTTCAATGTGTGTTATTGGTAGTACAGTTTACGACAACCCATACATCTCTAAAGCGTATATTGGTAAGTTAAAAGAACAATCTCGTGTTGAGCAAGACAGACTACTTTATGGTAGTTGGACAGCTCGTGAAGAAGGTACAGGTTACTTTAAACGTGCTTGGGTTAAGATGATTAAACACCCTCCTATTCATGTAGTACAGAGAGTAAGAGCTTGGGATTTAGCAGCATCAGAACCAAGTGAAAAATACAGAGACCCCGATTACACAGCAGGGGTTCTTATGTCAAAAGATAAGAATAAAGTATATACAGTAGAGCATGTAGTACGTTGTAGGAAGAAGTTCTTAGGTGTTGAAGAGTTAATCCTTAAAACAGCTCTTGCTGATGGCAGGGATGTAATTATTACATTACCACTAGATGCAGGTGCAGGTGGACAAAGCTATGCTAAAACACTACAAGCTAAATTAGCTGAGTTTGGTTTTACCGTGAGGTTAGTTAAACCTAAAGCTAATAAGGTACTACGTTTTGGCGCTTTCGCTGCTATGGCAGAAGCGGGTTATGTTCAGTATGTAAGTGACGAAGGTTACTCTGTAGAAGAACAATGGAATACCTATTACTTAAACGAGTTAGAGCAATTCGATGGTGGGCGTAAAGGACACGATGACATGGTCGATTCGACCTCTGATGCGTTCAATCATATCAGTAGACAAATGGTGCTACCCTCTTTCAACCTAACATCATTTACACAAGCTAACCCATTCAATAGAGATTTTTAATGCAAGGAATAAAACATGAGTGAAACAGTAGGTGCTAGTACACCTGTAGATGTGACCAAAGCATCAAAAGAATCTCTAAGCTTTACGATTCAACAATTAGGTTATACAGGTTTAAGAGTTAGCAATGGACAGATCAACGAAGAATTAAAACGAGAGTTGCAGTTCCCACAAAGTATCTTAACGTACAAGCAAATGGGTTATGATTCTACAGTAGCTTCAGCTTTGAACTACTATGAGCACATGATGCTTAAAGCTAACTTTGAAGTTAAACCACATCCCCAAGCAAGTGAAGAAGAACAAGCTTATGCTAACTTCATTCGTGAGTGCTTATTTGAAGATATGGATGGTCAATCTTGGCAAGACTTCATTCAAGAAGTTGCTAGTATGAATAAGTATGGTTTCTGTGTGAATGAGATTGTACTTCGGAAAAGATTGCACTCTAAAGGTAGTTTGTTCAATGATGGTAAGGTTGGCATTAGAAAATTACCTATCCGTTCTCAAGATAGTATTTCTAAATGGAATTATGACGAAGAACAAAATCTTATTGGTTTAACTCAAACTGTAGCTAAGACAGGTAAACGTGGACAAGTATTACTTTCATCTAAAGGTGAAGAAATTACGATCCCACGTAAGAAGTTTTTGTTATTCCGTTTAGGTAAGAATAAAGATTCCCCTGTTGGTGATTCACCTCTCAAAGCTTGTTACTACTCTTGGAAGTATAAAACTGCTGTAGAAGAACTCGAAAGCGTGGGCTTGAACCGTGATCTTTCAGGCGTTCCTGTTGCATGGATTCCTCCGCAAATTATGGCAGAAGATGCCGATGAAACCACTAAAGCACAGTATCGTGAATGGCAAAACATTGTTCGTAATATTCAACAGAATCAGCAATCAGGTATGGTGTTACCCCTAGCTTATGATGAAACAACAAAGCAACCTTTGTTTAAGTTTGAGTTGTTAAAGAACGAAGGTGGTAAAGCTTACGATACAACAAATATTAAGCAATACTACAGTAACGCTATCCTTACAGCTTTAAGTGCTGATCTTTTAATTATGGGTCAAGGTAGTACAGGTAGTTATGCTCTAGGTAATATTAAGAACAGCCTATCAGCTATCGCTATTGAATCAAAACTGAAAGAGATTTGCAACGTAGTAAATCATCACCTCATCCCACTAATTGCTCGTATGAACGGTTGGGAGATGACACGATTACCTTTCATTGCTGTTGATGACCTTGAATCTGTTTCATTAGAAGAAACGTCAAAATTCTTACAGCGTGTTGGTAGTATTGGTATCTTACCTAAGACACTTCCTGTTGTTAACCGTGTACTCAATCTACTTGGTTTAGATTCATTACCTGAAGATACAGACTTAGATGAAATCTTAACAGATGACACAAGTAAAGCTGGACAAGAGTTAGATAATCCTTTAGAGGGTAGTCGCAGAACAGCTAGTACAGGTAATGATAACGACAACAACTTAGATAACGCAGGGTAGCAATATGAAATTGCAGGGTAACTTACCTTTGCTAAACAATAAACAAAAGTAATGATAAAAGCTTATATTTATAAAAATATTTAATTAAAGTATTTACAAATAAAATTCTTGGTTATATAATACAGCTATGAGCAACATTGATTGCTATACATAATAAATATAAGCTTACTCAACTACAATAATAAGGGTAAGTATATGCGTCCTAAAAAGACAAACATTCCAATTATTAAACAAGCAAATGAAGAATTAAAACAAGCGACATTCCTTGTACTCTCTCCTGATGAAGTTGATTTACACGGAGATGTATATGACGCTAATGAAGTTCGTAAAGCTTGTCATAACTTCAACACCTACTGCCGTAAAGCAAACCTCTTGCATCTTTTCGATACTGATACATTCTCTGTTGTAGAGAGCTATATTGCTCCTGTTGGTATGCAAATTGGTGAACAGGTTATCAAAGCAGGCGATTGGATTTCAGTACTACAATTCCACTGTGATGAGATATGGTCTGAGGTTAAAGCAGGGAATTATTGCTCTGTGTCAATCGGTGCGACAGCAAATGCTGAAGATTTAGAAGGAGATCAAGATGACTGATAAAGTCAAAGCTAAACGGAAACTTACAGATATTAATTTTGAAAAAGAAGGTTCTCACTTAGCTCTAGTACACAAAGTACAAGGTGGCGGTGCAAATGGACGAACTACTTTGGTAATGAAAGCTACAGATAAATACTCTCCTGAGTTTATTGAAAAAGCTAGTCAAGTTAAAGTTACACTATCTTTACCTGATTTCTTAGAAAAGTTCTTTCATGTATGGGGAGAAGATGCTGAGTTACTTGCTACCTTGTTTGGTTATGAACCAAGTGAAGATGAAAGTGAAGAATACTCAACTCAAAGCTTTTGGTCATGGTATCGTGAAAAAGCAATGGAACACGGTGCTGTAGATAGTTGGGGTGATCCTATTACTCGTCCGACAAGTCAAGATCGTAAAGAATGGGTTGAAGATCAACTACAAGGTATTGAGATTCTTAAATCAGCAACATTATCTAAAGGTAGTGCAGATTTCATTAACTCTCTTACAGAAGAACAATATTTAGGTCTTTTAAAAGATCAACAGTTTATTGAAAAGTCTTTCAAGTTACAAGAAGTAAAGAAAGACTTAGATGGTGAAAGTGGCGGTAAGCCTACAAAGGGTGCAAATCCTAAACAAACTAAGGCTTCTAAAGCCGACACACAGGAAAATGAAATGACGAATGTGACACAAGAAACAATTGAAAAAGCTCAGTATGATGCAAAAGAAGTAGAACTTCAAAAAGCTCTAGCTGACATTCAGAAAGCTAAAGAAGAAATCGAGTTATTCAAAGCTAAAGAAAAAGAAGCTGTTGAGAAAGCTCGTGAAGCTGAAGTAGTTGCTGCTGTAGTTGATGTAGATGCTTCTGCTAAACTATTTAAAGCTGTTAAAGACTTAGATGCTGAAGCATTTAAAGATGTAGTAGATGTTGTTAAAGCTCTTACTGCTAAAGTAGATGAATCAGAAATGTTTAAAGAGAAAGGTTCACCAGAGGAAGGCGTTAAAGTTGCTAAATCTGCTGTTCAAGCTGAACTAGATAAATTACTTAAAAAAGCATAATAAGAGGATTATAATAAATGACAATTATTGCACAAGACACTGCACGCTACTCTGATGTAGTTAAACACGAATACGAACCATCTCTAGCCTTTACTCGTGAACTTGTTGTAGTTAACGATACTGCTAAGACACTTACACTTGGTATGTTACTTGGTAAAGTAACTGCTACTGGTAAATACAAAGAATCTGTACAAACTGCAGTCGATGGTTCAGAAGCTCCTGTAGCTGTTGTTGTTGGTAAGGACTTGCACAACCTAAGTGTTGCTGTTCCTGCTACCACTGATACTAAAGTATTAGCTATTGTACGTGGTGAAGCTATTGTACGTAAAACTGGTTTAAAACCACACAGCTCTTTCAACGATGCAACTAAACTTGCTGCTGCTTATGCTTCTTTAGCTACTAAAGAAATCTTAGCTAACGACTCTATCTAATAAGAATAATAAAGGACAAAATAGAATGATTATTCGTGACTATGGTAACGGTTTTAAAGTTACCGACTTAACAGAAGAACTTGTATCAATTCCTAACGAATACGGTCTAATCAACCAACTCGGTATCTTTGACGTAGAGCCTGTATCTCAACATACAGTAACTTTTGAAGCATCTGATCGTGTTATTGGTCTTATTGGTGATAAAGTACGTGGTGAGCGTAACAACGTATCTAAAGACGGTAAACGTGTTATGCGTTCATACGCAATTCCGCACTTCCCTCTTGATGACTACATCACTCCGCAAGACGTTCAAGGTCAACGTGCTTATGGTGAAGAAGGTGCAGAGCGTTTAGCAGCAGTTCAAGCTCGTAAACTAACTACTATTCGTAAATCACACGCAGCTACCTTAGAAACTGCTCGTGCTAAGATGATTACTTCAGGTGACATCTACGCACCTAATGGTACTGTTGTTGGTAACGTGTATACTGACTTTGGCGTTACTCGTAAACAAGTAGCAATGGACTTAACTAATGCTGCTACAGATATTCTTGGCAAACAGCGTGAAATTGTAGACCATATCCAAGACAATATCATGAGTGGTGAAACACCATCTGAGATTATTGCTCTTTGCTCTCCATCTTACTTTGATGCTTATATCTCTCAAGCAGGTGTTAAAGAAGCGTACAAGTTCTACACTTCTACACAAGAACCTTTACGTAACGGTAACTGGTCTCAATTCCGTCATGGCGACATCACTTTGATCCGCTACAACGGTAAGTTCAAAGATGCTTCAGGTGTATCACAAGCTCTTATTCCAGATGGTGATGCTTACTACCTACCACTAGATACTTCGGATACTTTCAAAACTTACTTCTCTCCTGCTAACAAGTTTGATCTTGCTAATACATTAGGTGAAAGTGGATACCTATTCGTTTACGAAGACGGTAAAGGCTCTAAGATTGAAATTGAATCAGAGATGAACACTCTTAATTTGATGCGTCGTCCTCAAGTGGTCGTTCGTGCTGTTAAAGGCGCAAGCGTATAACCAATACTGAAAAGTATTAATACCGTGTAAATCGAAGCTTGACTTTGGTTTACACTAATATTAATATTACAAGTAATTAGAACAGTAAACAAAAGAATTAAAAACAAAGGAAATGATAATGGCATTAACATTAGTCCAAGAAGTTAGACTAAACGTGGGTTTAATTGGTAATGCCTATGACCTACTTTCTGATGAAGAAATTACTTACTACTTAGAAAAGAA
>JAOQMN010049369.1:0-15863 GCA_027563555.1 Erythroxylum raimondii | reverse complement strand
TGACATGCTTGCATTCCTTGCATGCCCTTGCTTATGGTTATGTGTTGCTTGCTGATGATGCAGGTAGATGGAGATACTAGTACTAATGATACAGTGATTGCTTTGGCTAGCGGATTATCTGGATCAACCTACGTTTCTTCTTTTGACTGCTATGAGGCAATGCAACTTCAAGCAAGCCTTGATGCGGTAAGCTTGACTGCCATAAATTTGTCATTGATCTACTTGTATCAAACTATTCTATTTTTCATTCTTTGTATAAGTATTTATCCCAGTTTAGATTAAAAATAATTATATTAACATGCGCACTCACATTTCCCTTTTTTCCTTTACCAACTATATTTTATGTAACAGACCCATGAAATATTGTGATACCTAATTGTAGGGTTGGCATTTTGGCTGAACCCAACCCGAACTTGGCTTGAAACATGAAAACAGACTTCAGGTTATTTGGTCCTGCCCGATGCAAACCTGATCAAATTTTGGGCTTAGGCTTGGGCTTCTTTTTTTAAAATTTGAACCTTACAAAGCTTGGCCCAGCCCGTTGCATGCATAGTTAATTTGTATCATCGCCTATGTTAATTTTCTTTCTTTTTGTTCATCATTCTTTAAACATAACCTATTTTTTGATCAAGCATCATACTCCAACTATGTTCAGCCAACTCTACTGCTGGTATATCTAACCTTTCCCATATGTAACTGTGTGCGTGGACTTTTTTGGAGGTTAGCATATGTTGTATTGTGGTATCCTGGCCTCTGATTGATTATTAACCCTAAATATTGGTAATCTAGGTTCAACATTTTTGCTCTCAGGTTATGCAAGGCCTTGCCAAATCAATAGCTTGGGATGGAGAAGGAGCTACTTGCCTGATAGAGGTCTAATTCTATGTTAAAATGTCTTCTAATAATTAAGGAAACAAAAAATGATATCACATTTCCTTCCTCCAGTTAGGGGCACACATCTGAAGAAACAAAAGTTGCACTTGTATGACGTGTGACAAATACAAGATCAAGTTTTTGCTGTGTGCAGAAGCTAAATTGTATCTGTTCCACTTGATCCTTTATTACTCAAATTTGAAAATTGGAATGATTACCTAGCATATTGCGATAGGAACACAGTTAACCATTTAGAATTTGGCAGCTTTAACTAATTTGTACCTTATATTTAGGTTTCAGTGACAGGTGCAGAAAGTGAGGCTGCAGCAGGAAAGATAGCACTCTCAGTGGCATCTTCTTCACTTGTCAAGGCATGACACTAAACTTGAAATAGTTATCCATGCTTTGTCTAGCCATGTCTAATTGACACGCGGATACTAGGCTGCAATATATGGAAGAGATCCAAACTGGGGACGTATTGCTGCTGCTGCTGGCTACGCTGGGATCAATTTCAAACAAAACAAACTTCGAATTAGGCTCGGAGATTTTTTACTGATGGATAATGGGCAACCACTTGCATTTGACAGGTGAGAGATCAACTTGCTTGGCTTGGCCTAGACATGTCCTCAAGTCCTCCCAGTTTCTCAGATGTCTGCCTGGTTTTCCTCGTTATGTTTCAACTAGTGATATATGAACCTTTTCAGGGCTGCTGCTAGCAACTATATGAGAAAGGCTGGTGAGGCTCATGGAACAGTTAATATTTATATATCTGTGGGTAAGCGTCAAGATGCCATAATATATGACAAACACAAGGCAACTGTGCATTTGTTTGGCTAGTATTTCCGCAGCCATGAATCTATAATTTGACAACCCCATAGCATTTTAAACCATGCAAGTCTTCATATTACACTGCCAATTCACTGCAAGAATTGTTCAATAGCTCCCCATTCAGACTATGTTTCTCAATACTTCCAAACGATATTAACCGAAATTTGCTTGCATAAGCGGGAAGCTTGGAAGTTCTATTTGATTGATTTGAAATCATTTATGTTAGCTTACATTTGACACTGTAAAGTTGCTAATGAAAAAACATACTAAGAGTGACAATAATGACATTTGCACATTCTTTCCCATACTCCTCTGTTCAATTACGCCGAAATGAAATTTTGACACTTCTGTGACTTAAGAGATGATCTAACTAGCTGTCATTTGTTCCAACAGGTGACAGATCAGGGAGTGGACAAGCATGGGGCTGTGATTTAAGTTACGATTATGTCAAAATAAACGCAGAGTACACAACATAACGGAGCACACTGCATCTTTTTGGTTTTTCATTTCTTGTACCCTTACCAGAATAGATAATTTCAGACACCATAATTCTACCTGGCTTTCATAAGATTGTCAAGATCGGTATTTTCCAGGTGTTTATCTGAAATTTCATTCACATCTACGAACAGGGTAATGTAAGCACAGGTGGTTCCTTTTAACATATGAAATGGGCAGAATTCCTGTTTACAGTCAGACGTCTAACTCAAGTTCATAGCCTATTGGAGTGTCAACAAAAGGGCACAAGAAAGAAGTGTCCTCCAGTATTTATTTATTCACACAGCTTCAGAGCACGGTGCAACTATAGTGAAGATGCAAGTTCACAGTGCCTGCATAACTTTAGTGAAACTTGGTGATTGCTTCAGGAAGCTACTCCTGCCACAATCCGGGCCGCCGATGCCAAAATCATCTTCTGCATTATCCGTTGTCCGGTGAGACTTATCTTTCCACCAAGTTTGTTTGCAATATTGCTTCTTGTCTTGACCGTTAAAACCACCACCTCGTGAAGAGTCACCCTTTTGGCCTTTCTTGCTGTTTTTCTTGTAGCTGCTGTTGTTATCTTTATCCCTATCCATTATCGATTTCTTCTGCTTGCTTTTTACCGTGTGATATTGAGAATAGGATCAAACAATTGAGGTGCCCAAGTCACACTCAAATTCCAAGGATTTAGTACCCGTTTGCTACCTTTCATGGCTGAAAGGAGCTGCAAAAGGAGCACATCCACAAACTCCATTAGCTCAAAAGGCCTATTAAATTTGGGAGTATAGAAAATGCCATTTTTCTTATTTCTATTCATGATACTTTCCTTCTTTTGTTACCATAAAGTAAACTTTTTATGAGGAACTGCGGTTTTATACGTCCTGGAACTGGATGTTGAAGTGTTGTACTATGGATTCCTCAGAGAACAGTAGCTGCAATGACAATTCGGGATCAGTATCATCGTGAACCAATCTTTAAGGGGTAGCTGGGGATGTTGCGGACTTATTTGATCACAAGTTCAGGGCCAAGCTCTTTGAATCATTCCTCTCCATCGCTGCTGTTATCTCTATCAGAATCTTATGGATCTGGAAAATCTTGTACCTTAACCAACTTATGAAAGTCACTATCTAGTTCGTACACCAGAACATCGCCTCACGTCCATCGATCATAAAAGTTGCAACAAAAATCTGACCAGAGAAATTGCGCATAAAAAAGTTGGATCGTAAGTGTTCTATCAGCTCACCCATTGCACGTAAATGTTCTATCAGCTCCACAGGCTAAAAGATGTGAGAGAGAGATCAAAAGTGAGTGATTTAAACAAGGAACTCATTTCACAGCTACTGGGTGAAAAAGAATCAGCATTTCCTGAAAAAATACTTGGTCGTATAAGGGCACTAATCGTTCTTGATGATGTGGATGACTCCCAAGAATTAGATTCATTGATTGGAGTTCCGTGTCGGTTTGATCCACAAAGTGTAATTATTATCACTGGTAGAGATATGCAGGTGCTTGGAGGAAGGGCTGAGTTTTTATATGAAGTTCAACCATTAAAAGATGAAGAAGCCCTTCAACTTTTCAGTAAGGTTGCTTTCAAGCAAAACTATCCCACAAATGATTACAAGTCCTTGTCTAGCTCAATTGTTAAATATGCACAAGGCAATCCTTTAGCTTTGAAGGTTTTAAGCTCCTCCTTGCTTGGGAAAACGACAAAAGCGTGGGAAAGTGCATTGGAAAAGTTGTCAATGGTTCCAAACAAGAAAATTCAAGATGTGTTACAAATTGGCTTCGATGGCTTAGATAGGATGGAGAAAGATATCTTTCTTCATATCGCATGTTTCTTCAAAGGTTACAAAAAAGATGTTGTGATGCGAGTGTTCGAAAGCTGTGAGTTTAAAGCGGATATTATAGTAAGTGTCTTGGTCGACAAGTGTTTTGTGACCATTTCTGAAGACACATTAGACATGCATGACTTAATGCAAGAAATGGGAAAGGAAATTGTATGTCAAGAATCTAAATATCCAAACGAACGTAGCAGACTATGGGATCCAAAAGATGTCTTTAAAGTACTTGAAGGGAACAAGGTAAAATTAGTCACTTGCTTTTTATATGAGATTTTTAAGTTATGTATTGATATTATCTTAAGAAAATATACATTGCAGCACTTTGAACTTATAGTTTTCAAATAAGGATATTTTAAAACTCCCTTCTATTATTATAATATAATTGTGAGAATCTTTTGTACTTTCTTTTTTACTAAAAGAAATATTTGATTGTTGTTTGTTAGGGAGCGGAAGCGGTGGAAAGTATAATATTGGATGTGTCTATAAGAGAGATTGATTTAAATCCAGAAGTGTTCAGGAAAACACCTAATCTTAAATTTCTCGAATTCTATGTGCCTAATAGGTACGATTGCTTTGAAGAACAAAGTAAACTACGTCTCTCACAAGGTCTTAATTATCTTCCAGATGAGCTAACATATTTTCATTGGGATGGATATCCATTGGAATCTTTTCCAAGCAATTTTCGTCCAAACCATCTGATTGTGCTTGGATTACCCAATAGCAAGATAAAACAATTCCAGGAAGAAGTCAGGGTACTTATCTTATGCCTTATATTTTCATATAATTAATTTTCTTATAGTTAAGTTTGAAAGAAAAAATGGATGAGAATTAATTCCTTTTCTTTTTGCTAAGCGCAGGATGAGAATATGGAGTATTTAGTGGCATCGACATTTGGAAAAATTGGTATGATTCTTCACCGTTTTTGCAGTTTGATTAAAACTCCACCTGACATATATGGGAGGCAATTGGGCAAGGTTACGTACCTAAATTTGCAAAATTGCAAAAACATAAGTCATCTTCCAAATAGTAGAGTTGGATTTCTAGAAGCTCTTGAAGTTCTTAACCTTCGGGATTGCACGAATTTGAAAACATTCCCAGAAGTTTCAAGCAACATGAAGTCTATGGATTTAAGTTCCACTGCTATAAAACAGATACCTTCATCATCAGTTGAACACCTTGGAAAATTGGAAGAATTAGTCATGTTCGAGTGTGAAAACCTTGAAAGCCTTCCAAGCAACTTTTTCAACGCGTTAACATCTCTTACAAAACTTAATTTGGGTTGGTGCCGGCGCCTAAAGAAGTTTCCTGAAATCTCAAACAACATGTATAGTTTACAGGAACTTGAGTTAGATCATACAAACGCAGAGATTCCATCATCTTTTGGCAATCTAAAAGGGCTGGAGATTTTAAAGATTCACTGTTGCTTCAAACTTACTTTTGTGCGTAAAAGTGTGGTTAATTTAGCGAGTCTAGAATATGTACATCTTGAGGGTCACACATTACCTTGGTTGTTAGAGGGCATCTCTTCTTTAAAAACTTTGGAGCTTAGCTCCCTTGAATTAAGGGAATTACCTGACAACTTGAGCTTTCTATCTTCTGTAACTAGTTTAGATTTAAGTTTGAATATTTTTGAGAGAATCCCTGCAGCCATCAAACAACTTTCAAACTTGAGAGAGATTGATCTAACATCTTGCGAGAGGCTTATATCCTTGCCAGAACTTCCATCGAGTGTCATTCAGTTAACAGCTGATGATTGCACATCATTAGAACAAATATGGACCCTTAAACAGCTAGTCTTTGAGTCAGAAGGCACTGAGAAGAGATTTTCTTTACAGAACTGCTTAGAGCTACATGAAGATGATTGCCAGGAAGTTGCATATGTACTGTTAAGATATCACAAACCACGGGTATGTAACTACCTTTTTTTCTCTTCTTTATTTTGTGTTGGTATAATTACTAATTTGAGTTTTGTGTTCGTGTGGTTTAGGTTAGACATCTTATATATTATCCTGGAAGTAGAATACCAGTGTGGGTCAAGTATCAAACTATGGGTGATTCAGTGGAAGTCCCCAATCATTCTCGTTGGCTTAATGGTCGTTTGTTGACGGTTGCTTTCTTTGTGTGCATTAAGCATGCTTATTCTGACTTTGTTATTTGGAAGAAAGGTTTTGATGATCTCAGTATTAGATGTGAATGTGATTGCTATTTTGGAGACAATAACCATGTTTCCTTAAGGATTTGTCAAGTGGACATTGCGACTTCACTTGAGGAGCACGTGGGAGTCTTCGTTAATGATATATGTTGCCATTCGATATATGAACATGGTTATTCGTTAAGGGATGTAGCCTTCTTCAAGTTCAATTTAAACTATTGTGGTAAAATTATGAAAATCCGGAAGTGGGGGGTCACTCTAGTGTGTTCCAAAGATCAAGATGAAGTATGTCAAATATTCGAGTTTCCTACTCCAAAGTCCACGAGGAAGATAGAAGAAGTTGTTGTTGCCGACTCAAAAGTCAGAAAAAGGCCTTGTTTGGTGAAGAGCTTATCAGCTCTTTTTTAGTTGGTCAACCTACTTTAGTTGATTGACTTTGAGAAAAAGCTCAAAAGTTTAAAAGCTTGTTTGGTAAAGAGCTGGTAAAGAAGAAAAAAATGAAGGCAGGCCAGCTGCGGACAGTCGACGTATGGGAGGCTTAGGGATCCGGATCCCCTGCCTAACTTTGTCTCATCACAAAAATGTCGCCGTTCTAATGACAAAACTTCACTGATAGAAAAATTCACACACGCTGTTAGTCTTCCAATTTTCACCGCGACTCTACATCCTTGTCGTCTTCATCTTCATTCTCGCTAGTGCCCTAAAATTGTCATATGTTCTCAATTTGTTTGCTGCTGCTCTCTCCCTCACCGCTCTCGGTTCAAATTTGACTATTTTGGGGCATTCTATTGTGATATGTTGAGCCAATATGCTATTCGTTGTAGTTATGACATCCAATTGTCATGCACGGCTATTGTCCATCAAGATCTGCTGATGCAAAATTTCAAGCACAGGCAGTTTTTGTTGATTTCATGAATCAATGGAATATTGGAGTTTATTTCTCGTTAAGGTTGGTTTGGCAACTCTTTCTCCAAATATGTTTGATATGAAATTTGCTCATGGCCATGTATTTGATAACAGTATATGGTTCTTGAATGTGCACAGGTTTCAAGAAATAGCAGGGGCTCTGGATTCAACACTCTCAGCTATCACTCTCGTACCTGTTCAGAATGGAGAATCCAATGGCTTAACTTTGAAACAGAGCACCACTCTCTTGGAGAGCCTTAGATCTTGTTGGAGAGAAGATTTTCTTATCGTCTCTTCCTCTGACAAGTTCCTTAGCTTATGCTTACAGCTGCTTTTAAGGTCTTATATATGTTATATAGCAAATTTGATGTATTTGATTGACAATGTCCATGAAAGACAAGCTCCACGGTGCTAACTTCCTATTTATTGCCTTACAGATAGTCGAGCTGGTTGTCATGTGGATTGGCTGCTAGGAGGACGGCTAATGTTGGCACCACATTTGGGTCTGAATGGGCAACTTCAGACCCAATATTTCAATAAATATAAAGGATAAGGCTATATTTTGAATATGAGCTCCACTCCATACAAACATAATTCTATTCTAGGACATTCAGTTTGAACAAAATTACAAGATCTTGAAGCTGTTTCTTCAACATAATTTGGGTCTATGTTATTGCTTTTATCATCAAAAAAATATGAATGTCCAGGATTCTGCCAAGAAACTTGCCACATCTTTTTGGAACATGACAATGAATTTCAGTTCATCATGGAAAGAAAAAAATATGATCCGCAACTAAAAGCTCCCCTATCAACTTTGTGAAGTGTAGCAATATAGTCCACGTAATACAGAGATGGATTAGCTAGAAGGATGTTCATGAAGTATGAGTTCTGAAATACCAAAACCACAGTTAGGAAGGAGATATAAAAGGTAAAATGTAGATACAGAGCTGAAAAATATCTGGCACAAGTCATAAATCATATGGAAATGCATCCAGTCCAGTATAATTCATGAGAACAATGCAATGCGATTATCGAGGCAAGCTAATCACTTAAGAGATCATGAGAACAAAATGTTCATATGAAACAAAAGTTAGCAAGTGCTTAAC
Organism: Erythroxylum raimondii; assembly: GCA_027563555.1. Lineage (NCBI taxonomy): Eukaryota > Viridiplantae > Streptophyta > Magnoliopsida > Malpighiales > Erythroxylaceae > Erythroxylum > Erythroxylum raimondii. The sequence goes on along the minus strand of JAOQMN010049369.1, from coordinate 7,680 downwards.
AGTGTAAGATTTTTTATTTCGAAAGGCCAAATTCATTCACAAAAATTATTAGAATCAGGATATTGATTTTACAAATCTGAATTCTCCAATGTAAACAGAACTAGTAGTGCAAAAAAATTTAGCAGAAGAAAAGGTCAAATTATTTTCTCTAAGCAACATCTGACGTGAGTCATTTTGAACAGCACATGTCTATAATTTTACAGTACATTCATAGCTCATAATTTTAAAAATGTTTCAGTGATGGCTATTTGAACTGTATCAGTTATCCCAACACAACACAGATTAATCCAACACAACAAGAGCTTAATCCAATAATCAGTTCTCTAAATCATACCTGCTACTCTTAGTTGCTTGTAAGGACATCACCCACAACTTAAGCACAAAATGACTGATGACTCCAAGTTCTATGTTCTTTGATTGTTAACAATGCAGTTCTACACAGGAGTATGTATCTGCATTGTTAAAGAGACGATCTTGGCTTTTTTAATGGAAGTCAAATCGTTTCCTTAAAAGTTAGCTATTGCTCCTCGTTCTCATTCAAATATATGATCAATACTTGTAACAAGTACTAATGAAGTTGTAATGCAAGAAGGTTATCTAGTCTTAAGGTTAGACTTTTTGAGCCAGAATAAAACAATAGTACACCGTAATACATGCTTTAAACTGAGCTGAAGTGACAATTTGCCACTCAAAAAAAAAATTTGTGAAAATTGAAATTTTTATCCTAATTTATTTAGAATTTTTTTACAGAAAATATGTGTGTTAATTTCTTCAGTCTTATTTAATTGCGAAGTTGCTCTATTCCAGTTATTTTTCCCAAGAGAAGTTGACTCAAACTAAATGGTCAATGCTTTAAGTTCACTGCCCCGATTGGAGGGATCTTAATTCTTCACTTTCATTATGCTGTCATTGTCAGAAATGTCCATTTACACAAAATGCAGGAAACATTTAACCAAGGAAATAAGGAGACTCCAATGTCTACGGTGAAGGTAGAAGAAACTGATTTAATCTAAAAAAGTCATTGCTTCAAGTTCAGTGCTCCGTCTAAGTGAATGTTATCACTTTACTTCTGTTTGCAATTTAATTGTTCTGTTATGATCAGAATTATCAATTTAATTTGTTTCATTACTGTATTTAATTTGATTTTCAAGTAAGGAGTAGGGATGACAATTGGGCCCAAAAACATATTCTAACACTTAGGGGTGTTTGCTTTATGTGCATCACTGATAATAATAACAAAAATGAATATAGTGAAAAATAAAATAGATATAATTATTATAATTACATCAAAATCTAATATATTTTAATTAATTATATTTAATTATTAAAAACGAGAAAAATTATAATTATTTAATTATATTTAATTGCTAAAAAATAAAAGTGACATTCACTTTTATTTTTTAAAAAGTTTAAGTCTAAAATTAGTATAATCTAAAGGAATCAAATTTTGTTTGTTAGTTTTAGGGTAAATTAGTCAATTTCCTACGGAAGCTCTCTAATTTTAACATAAAAAAAAGCGTAGGAAGTATGAAAGACAAAAAATAGAAGTAACATATTTTACAGTTTCTATAGTTACAAATAGGAGTAACCGTGAATTGGGTTAGCTTGAACTTAAAATTACTTTTAGTTCAAGTTCAATTTAATATTTAAAATTTAAAATTTTTAAATTTAAACTTTATATAAATTAAATCTATTCAGTTAGTTTAAATTTTAGATTTAAACTTTATATAAATTTAGTTAAATAAAATATTGTTTAGTTAAGCTAAGATTATTTTTTTAGAAATTAATCTAATATATATTCAATTAATCATCACAAACTTCAACATTATCAAACATTTAAGCACAAATGGTCTAATATATATCATATATGTAATTGTCTACCGTTGTTTCATTCCTATAAACAGTCCATGGTTCAATTACCTACTGGTGTTTATGTTCAGTGAATCAGTTCCAAGTTTCCATGTTAATATGCTGTCAACGAGTCAATTAACCGCGAACCATAGTTACAATCTCATATTTACTGCTAATGCCTAATTGTTGTCATATTCAGGAGCTGAACACTTGAACAATGATTGGAACTACCAAAATTAAGGTAGCACTATTATTGTCCGAGCTTTCTTCAGCTTCTTCTGGTTTAAAATCCTTTATAAGTTTACATGCACATTCTGCCACTACTTCTTTCTTTGATCTTTGGCATTTTCTCCTGGGTCATACACTAGTAGATAGAATAAATTTGTTGAATAAATCACATCCTCACATCTCTTGAAATTCCTTGGATTCATATATTATTTGTCCTGTGGTAAAGCAAAAGAGATTACCGTTCCCTTTACCAAGGTTACCTGGGCTTTCTTCTTGAGAGCAAAATCAGAAGTTTCTATATATGCTTCTTGTTCAATTTTACCACCTAATAAAAAAATCAATGTTTATTCGTTATCCCATGGGCTAGAAACTTTATGATCTTCAATCTCATACCACTTTCATTTCCAAAGATTGCTTACTCAACGAACATGTTTTCCCTTATTCCTTTGCTTCTCCTTCTACTTCTTCTGTTTCTTCCTCTCCTTCCCCTTTGTTTGATTATTCTCATTTGTCTTCTTTGCATTTAGTGTCTGCAGATAAACTTAATCAGTTGCATCATTTGTATCCATCATCCTCTAATTACAACTCATCTTCGTCGCCATCACCAATATCCCATGTGTTATCACCTGAATTTGAACCTTCATCACCTCCATCTTCTACACATTCTGCAGCCTCTGCACCTCTTGTACCTCCAGCACCTCCTGTTTGAAGAAGTACCAGAATATCTAAACTCCCTTCCTATCTTTCTGATTATCATCATCTTCTTCCTTCTTCTTCCTCTTTAGTTCACACAACACCTTATCCCATTCATCATTCCATTTCTATAGCTTGTCTTTCTTCCTCCTATAAACAATTTACTGAATCATTAAATAACATTGATGAACTTCAAACCTATTCACAAGCTGTTAAGTATGTGCATTGGAAGGATGCTATGAAATCTGAAACTGATGCTCCGTAGGATAATCAAACCTGGTCTATAGTTCCTTTGCCTCCTGGTTCTCGTGCCATTGGATGTAAATGGGTATATATAAAGGTCAAAGACAGATGAAATGAAAGCATTGAAAGGTACATGGCTCGGTTAGTAGCCAAGGGTTATGATCAGATTAAAGGATTTGATTATCAGGATAAATTTTTTTGGTAATCACACTAATGTCTGGTTTATCTCCTTTTAATTACTTTACATGGTTGGCATCTTTCTGAGATAGAAATTAATAATGCTTTTTTAAATGGTGACTTTGATTAATCTATCTACATATCTCTACCACCAGGTTATCAGTTTCAAGGAGAGTACACATTTTCAGGGGGAGTATACAAATAATGTTGTAGGATGTCCATTGGTATGTAAATTGCAAAAATCCTTATATGAGCTTAAACATGCATCTAGATTGTGGAATTGTAAATTTACCTTTGCATTTATTGAGTTTGGATTCAGTTAAAAAGCAGATTATTCCTTTTTCATAAAGACAGATTATGGGAATTTTCTTGCCTTGTTAGTGTACGGGGATGACATAATTATAGGCAATAATTTCGTTGTTGCCGTAGAAAATCTGAAGAATTTTTTAAATCTAAATTCAAACTCAAAAGATTTGGGAATGTTCAAGTGTTTCTTGGGCTTGGAAGTGGGAAGATCTAAAACGGGAATAGCACTAATATGGATTTGCATAATCTAAACCAATAACTACTCCTATAGATTAGACATTCAACAAGCCGGATATAATGTATGCAGTGCAGGTATTACCACAATTCATTGCTTTTCTGAGGCTGCGGCTGCTACTCCAAGGCGATCGCCAATCCGTTGCTTTTCTGAGGCTCTAGTCTCCTCCCCCCCTCACCAAAAAAAAGAATACAGAGGCATAGTGGTAACAACCTGTGAACTTTTATGGTTACAGTCTTTTAGACACCTATGTATTTTGTATGTAGGATCCATGTGCTTACCATAGGGATACTTGCTTTGTTCGTAGTGCAGTTTGGTTATTCCACCGAGCGTAACACATCATTTTGGTGTCCTACCGTTTTATCCTTAACAGATTGTGCGTGTGTAGATACCGTCATCCGTTAAATGTTAGTATAAAATCTATAACATGAAATCGAATAAATCATGTTATTTATTAAAAAATAAATTTATTTACGAAAGTGTATCTAAAATCTATTGAAATATACATAAATTTATTTACGCACACAATCCCACACACTTCATCGTTAGGGGATGTAGCCTTGTTCAAGTTCAGTTTAAACTATTGCGGTGGAAGTATGAAAATCCTGAAGTTGGGGGTCACTCTAGTGTGTTCCCAAGATCAAGATGAACACTGTCAAAACATTTGAGTTTCCTACTCCAAAGTTCACGGTAAAGATAGAAGAAGCTGTTGATGCTGACTCAAAAGTCAAAAAACAGAAGGAAGAAAACTGTAAGAAGAGGAATAAAAATGAAGGCCAACTGTGGACATACGCGTATAGAAGAAGATAAAAAAATTAAGGCAGGCTAGCTGTGGACAGTCGGCGTATGGGAGGCCTAGGGGACCGGATCCTGCCAAACTTTGTCTCAGCCCAAAAACGTCGTCGTTCTAATGACAATAATTCACAACTGATTTGACAAGATCGAGGAGTGAAGTGACGGACTGTTGCTTTTAAACGGAGAGAGTGGGGAACGGTCATGTTTCTACAAACACCGACTAAATGCTGTGTCATTTTGACACGTGGCAGAAAAGTTGCCTTTGAGTGGTCTGATGTTTTAGGTGGACTCCACTTTGCGTCTTTCGGTCAATGATGTGAAAACCGGACCGGACCGGCCGGTCCAACCGGAAATTGTCCGGACCGGCCATGTGTCCGGTTCGGTCCAAGGTGATAACCCTTTAATATTAAAACCGGCCGGTTTATTAGAGAACCGGCCAGTTTATCCAAGAATCGGTTATTTGATAACCGGTTTCAAACTTAAAACATGATATCGTCTTCTCCCATAAAGAATCCATCGCACCTTTCTCTCTTCTCTCTTCGCAGACGCCTCCATCGCACCTTTCTCTCTTCTCAGATGTCGGGTACTTGCCGGAGGAGCTCGGTTTGCTTCCAGATCTGGCGTTGTTTCGCATCAACTCCAACAGATCTGGCCATGTGAGGTTACTGGCAAAGGAAGATTCTGGAGCTAGGGCAACAGATCTATGCTTTACTCAGCTAAGGCTTAGGTTTCAGCTCGGTTTGCTTCCAGATCTGGCGTTGTTTCGTCTTTAAAGGGCAAGGCTTTTCTGGGTTTTGTTTTTAGTTCGATTATTTTTCTTGGAACTAATCATAACTCAGATTGTGGTTTGATTTTGCTCCTCTCGCTTTTCTAGACTTCGACTCTTCATCTCAGAAATCTTTTCAAACATGTCTACCTTAAGCAGGAACAACAGTAACAACAACACGGGTACCATTTCTTTCGGTGAATTCAAGAAGCAAGCTTCGTTCTTTCGTTATTTTGTAACTTTCGATTCAGCACTCTTGATTTTAATTTTTTATCTCATATATTTTGGCGTCTCTTATCATATTTTGCATTTTCGCTTTTGCAATTACTGTTGTGTTTATTTCTTGTCCGAACAATTTGTTAATGTAAAGTTGGGGAAAGTTTGGCTTGGTGCATGAGAATGGTTAGTCTTGAACACAGTTTCTAGTTTTCCTATGACCAGCAGATGTATCAGCCTAAATAAGCTGTTTTATTTTGAGACTGTCTTGCAAAACTGATTTTGCTGGATGTCCTGCGTCTCAGGATAAATTGGCACTGTTGTTCTGCTGCTATTTAGGTTTTATATAGCAAGACATGGAGATTATTTTCTGTTTGTGTGTAAACTAGTTTGAAACAAGTATTATATGTATGTTAATAAAGCTTTGATACAGGTAGGATTCAAAATGTTTCTAGGAGTGAGTGCATCTGTTATGAATTGGGATGCCGATGGGACTTGTTGCAGTATAATTCTGGAGGACAATCCCCTTGTGGACTTTGTGGAACTTCCTGATACATGTCAAGGTCTATACTACTGTAACATCTTAAGTGGAGTTATTAGAGGAGCACTGGAGATGGTAAATGTTAACCTTTTCTATCCATTTGATCTCATTATTCAATTTGTCAAATAGGACCAGTTTCCTTTCTTGTTGCAGTTGATAGCTTTGATGGGGAACTTGATTTTTGTTGTTGTGTGCTCTCAATCACTCAATATCCTATCTCTCTTAAACCTTGAGCCTTGAAGTTTCAAAATGCAAGAATTTGCATACTTCAGCTCCATCCTTTTTGCCATGCATTGATTTATTCCATCTTCCGATATTTAGGTGTCAATGAAAACTGAGGTCACATGGGTTCGTGACATGCTTCGGGGTGACGATGCGTTTGAGTTGCAGGTGAAACTTTTAAAGCAAGTTCCTGAAGAGTACCCGTACGAGGATGATGAATAATATCTTGTGATCCTTTGAGCTTCCTCTGTAACAATTTCATTTCTTGTCTGAAAGGATGACTATTTTGACATATTTCTTCTCCAACATCTTATCAAGAACAGAACGTATAGTTGATGATCTTATGCTTTGTTGATTTTTGTTGTATTATGGATCAAGCATGATAGGTCAGATTCAAGAGTCCTATTAATTTTAATCTGTTAAGAAACAAATCTTAATTACAATGTAATTGATAGATGTTGAGTCTAAGTTTAAAGGTTAAGATGCTATAACAATGTGACCTATATTTTAAGTAATCCGACTAAATAATTTTAATTTATTAAAACACTGAAGAACTTCTCTTGATTGGAAAAAGAATTGTAATTACGTACCAAATTATTTTAATTTGGAACAATCATGTTTAGACCGGTTATTCAACAGAAAACTTCCTCGCACAACGGAAGAAGCTGCCACCAAACTTCCAACCCGATTCATTTATTCTCACCCGCCGAGTACCTAATCATCACAACTGTACATGTCAATTTGGACAAACAAATGAATCCGAAACCCCATTGGCCCAAATCGTAAACCGGGAACTAACAACGAAAAAACGTAGACCGACGACTCTCATCTCCAAGTCTTGCTTATAAGAAGGGCAAAAAAGATACCGGCGACTTTCACAAGTTTCTTGATCTGAAATCTGAAGTACATTTTTTGGAGTTTGGTTTGAAAGAAGAATCAATTATGGAGCGTGGTGGTTGTGGGAGGTGCTGTTTTAGCTTCATTTTCACGTCAGGCTTAACAGCTCTCTTTATGTGGCTGAGTCTCCGAACCTCAAGTCCTAAATGTTTACTTCAAGACTTCTACATCCCTGCTCTTAACAAAACCTTAAACACTACGGGCAACACAACCCTTATCTTTCATCTCAGACTAGAGAATACCAACAAAGACAAGCGTGTCTACTATGACCCTGTCAATGTAACCTTTTATGACAGTCCTAAAAAGAGTCACTCCATAGCAAACTACACTATTCCAGCCTTTCGACAGGGTCACAACAAGAAGGCTACTAAGGGTGGTCCGGTTAATACAACGGGACTTGATGGGTCGGCGGTTTACCGGGTGGATATGGCTACTTCGGTGAGGTACAAGATTATGTTTTGGAAAACGAAGAGGGACAAGATTATCGTTGGTGCGGATGTGCGAGTCAAC
>JAOQMN010049289.1:0-10169 GCA_027563555.1 Erythroxylum raimondii | reverse complement strand
GCCGGCCGAGGAAGCTCCTGCTCCTCCAGATCCTCCTGCTCCCCCACCCTCTGACCCGTCTAAACCAGTTCCCCATGTTCTGACTGGTCTGGCGTTAGGGGGGGCCCGGGATACCCCTGCTTGTATGGATGCGGCCGACCCGATGGAATTGACAGTGGTCCCTAAAATGCCAGTGGGTCCGGATGCTCTCAGGGATGACAGGTCTGATGTTGGTGCGGCGGCTGTCGCGATTGCTTCTTCTCCCATGTCTTAGTGTGGTTCTCTTTTTTCTGATCCAATGATTAAGTTTCTATGTTGGAACTGTCGGGGTGCAGCTACCATGGACTTCCGGACGACGTTGACGGATCTTGTTCGTTTTCATAGGGTTGATGCAGTAGTCATTGCTGAACCAAAAATTAGTGGCTCTCAGGCTGATAGAGTCACTAGGAGGTTGGGGTTTAATAATATCTACCGAGTGGATGCCCAAGGGTTTTCTGGAGGCCTATGGCTGTTATGGAAGTCCTCGCACGATCGGATTACGGTGGTCCAGAGTGGTCGCGGGTTTATTCATACCCAAATCACTCGCCGCAATGGCTCCATGTGTTTTTGTACGTTCGTGTATGCTCATCCGACTCCCATCCTTAAAGTTGAGCTGTTTCATCATCTCTCTACCTTTGCTGGGACAATCTCCAATCCTTGGTTGCTCACCGACGACTTCAATGAAATGTTGGGCCCTGAGGACAAATGGGGTGGTGCACCATTCGACTACCGCCGGTGTTTTCGCTTCCAGCAGTGGGTTTCCTCGTGTCACTTAGTGGACCTTGGCTTCATTGGTCCCAAGTTTACATGGCGGGGCCATGACAGTCGTAGTTATGGTCGGGTTTTTGAATGGTTGGATCGTGCCTTTGGAAATTTGGCTTGGCTATCCATGTTTCTTTCAACCTCTGTTCGGCATTTACCCCGCCTCCGCTTGGATCATCATCCTATACTCATAAGTCTTGAACCCCCTGCACCCCCCCTGCGGGTTGCTCGGCCCTTCCGTTTTGAACTGGCCTGGACGACACACCCTGAGTTTCACCAACTTCTCTTAACCCATTGGGATGCTCAGGCGTTCTTACCTCACATGCTATCTCGTTGGCAAACGTCCCTTCTGGACTGGAATAAGGATGTTTTTGGTCAAATTTTCCGCAGGAAGCACCGGTTATTAGCCCGCCTCGGAGGTGTCCAACGCGCACTGATGGTTCGTGCTAACCCGTTTTTAAGTAGGTTGGAGCGGTAGCTGCAGGCAGAGTATCAGCTTATTTCTAGACAGGAGGAGTTATTTTGGTTTCAGAAGTCGCGGAAGGACTGGCTATACTTGGGCGACCGAAACACTCGTTTTTTCCATATCTCTACTATGCTCAGACGGAAGCGCAATCGGGTGGAGGCCTTGCGTGATGCTTCTGGCCGCTGGGTTGCGGAATCGTCTGCGCTCCAACGGCTTGTCGTGGAGTTCTATCAGACGTTATTCTAAGAGGACGTGGGACTCCGTCCCCCTTTTTTGCTTCGTGGTTGTTTCCTGCCCGTTCCGCCGGATGCTTGGAGTAATATGTGTAGGGTGGTGTCGGATCAGGAAGTCACCCGAGCTATGTTTCAGTTGGGCGCCCACAAGGCCCCGGGCCCGGACGGTTTCCATGCCCATTTCTTTCAGTCGCAATGGCCGCTGGTTCAGGCTAGTGTGATCTCACTGGTACGACAGATTTTCGCCAATCCTTCTCTTCTTCAAGACTTCAATGCCACTTATATCACTTTGATCCCGAAAACTGAATGTCCTGAATTGGTCTCCCAATTTCGGCCTATCAGTCTATGTAATGTGAGCTATAAGTTGATTACCAAGATTATTGTCCAGCGCCTGCAATTAAGCCTTCCTACACTTATCAGTCCTTTCCAGAGTAGTTTCGACCCTGGTCGCCAGAGTTTAGATAATATTATCGTGGCACAAGAAATTGTCCATTCTATGCGTCGTTTGCGTGGCCAAAGAGGTTACATGGCTATTAAGGTCGACCTCGAAAAGGCTTACGACAGATTAAGCTGGTCCTTCATACATGATACTCTTCAGGATGCTGGGTTCCCCTTCGCACTGATCAGCCTCATCATGAGCTGCATTCGCACGGCTAGGATGCGCATTCTCTGGAATGGGCAGCCTTCATCGGAATTCCACCCTAGTCGGGGCATTAGACAAGGGGACCCTTTGTCCCCTTACATCTTTGTGCTGTGTTTAGAACGGTTATCCCAACTGATTACGGCCAGGGTGGGTTCTTATCGGTGGCGGCCATTTTGCTTTGGGAAGGATGGCCCCGGGATCTCTCACCTATGTTTCGTTGATGACATGGTGTTATTTTCTAAGGCTCCCGAAGCTCAACTCAGGGAAATCCGGGATTGTCTGGATCAGTTCTGTGCGGCTTCGGGACAATGCCTGAGCCTCAACAAAACAAAGGTGTTTTTCTCCCCCAATGTGCCCCCCACTGTACGTGGTAATATCGCACGATTGTCTGGATTTGTTCCTACGACTGATCTGGGCATGTATTTAGGGGTCCCTCTCCTCCATAAGCGGGTCACCCGAGCTACTTATTCCCATGTTTTGCAGAAAGTTCAAGCTCGCTTATCAGGTTGGAAGGCGAAGGGTCTATCTCTGGCTGGCCGCTTGACTCTCTGCCAATCGGTTCTCGATGCTCTTCCCCTCTACACCATGCAGACAACATCTATACCTAAAGGGCTGCTTTCGGCGATCGATAGCTATTGTAAGCAGTTTTTATGGGGGTCCACTAGGGATCATCGCCGCATGCATTTGATCTCTTGGCAGCAGCTTTGTTGTCCAAAACTCTCCGAGGGTCTAGGGTTAAAAAATCTGGCGGCGATGAATGCAGCTCATCATATGAAACTGGGCTGGTCGGTTGTTCAGGAGCCAGACAAATTGTGCAATCAAGTACTTCACGCAAAATACCGGTTGGGTAGCGCCCCCCCTTCAGCTTTGGTGGCTAAAGCTACGTCGTCCCCGCTCTGGCGAAGCATTTGCTCCCAGTTTCCTCGGGTGCTGGATGGTCTTGTTTGGTCGGTAGTAATGGTAGGCGCGTTAGGTTTTGGTCTGATCGGTGGGTGCAGGGAGTGGCCGGCCCCTTAATATCCTATACGCTTCGTGCGGTTCCTGCAGTACAGCTACTGCAAACGGTTTGTGAGTATGTTACTTCTGGTGGCGACTGGGCTTGGGATGATTTTCGTTCTTACTTGCCCCCTCATATTTTGTTACATATTGCGGCTTCCTTCTCGCCTCACCTCTCCCAGGAGGACGATCGCATTAGTTGGGCGTTAGAACCTAGTGGCTGTTTCTCCACTCGGTCTTTTTATCGACTCCTCCAGTAGCCCCTGTGGTTGCGTAGGGAGCGGATTTGGCAACTCATTTGGGAATGGAAGGGTCCTCTTCGCATTCAAACTCATCTTTGGTTACTTGCGAAAGCTCGTCTCATGACCAATGCCCGACAGTTTCAGCTCTCGCTCACTGATTCGCCGGTTTGTTCCGATTGCCCGACGCATGTGGAGACTCTCGCTCATGTCTTTCGGGATTGTTGGCGGGCTCGACAGGTGTGGACTACTTTAGTGGCAGACCGGCGAAAGCCGGGTTTTTTTCACGATCCCTTTCAGACTTGGCTGGAGAGTAATCTGGAATCTGATGGTGGGTCTCATGGTCCCAGCCCGTGGAATCTTGTTTTTGGCGTAGTGCTCACGAAGCTTTGGGAATGGCGGAATGAAAGATGTTTCGACCCCGCTGCGACGAAGCTACACAGTTCCCAGAAAATCCTGACCTATGTCCAGGATGCTAGTCAGGCTTATCACCTTTCCCTAACCTCCTTACATCGACAAGGCCAGCTTATTGAGGTTAGTTGGCTCCCACCTCGGGATGGGTGGGTCAATTTGGCTACGGATGGGTCCTCCTGCGGGAATCCCGGACCGGCCACCGCGGGTGGTTTAATCCGTGATGTTAGTGGCAGGTGGCTAGTGGGTTTTGGTGCGAATGTTGGGTTATGCCCAGCGTGGCAAGCTGAATTATGGGCTGTTTTTTATGAGTTACAACTTGCTTTGCAGTTTGGGTACTCACGGATTGATTTATCGGTGGATTCGACCTTGGTCGTCTCGCTCCTTACCTCTGCGCCAACTCGGGGAATCAGTGCGTTACTTCGAGCTATCAGAGAGTTTCTCTCCCTAAACTGGGAAGTGAGAATGCGTCATGTATACCGTGAAGGTAATTGTTGTGCCGATTGGCTAACCAATTTTAGTTATGGTCTATCATTGGGGGTGCACTAGTTTCATGCCCCTCCGGCTGGTCTCTCGCCTTTCCTTTTAGCTGACCAAGTGGGAGTTTCTCTCCCCCGAGTCACTCATATGTAGTTCTTCATTTGGCTCCGGCCCGTTTTTATACCAAAAAAAAAAAACAAATAGATTTTAGTTTCAAACATAGCCAAGGAAGACTTTCTAGTTTTTACCATGTCTCAATGCACTAACAAGTGCTTCTTTTATCGTCAGCTATAACTGCAAATGGGGTCGCTAATAGTTGTAATAGATGATTCGTGATACGAATTCATACAAATCGTTGATTATCATGGGATTACTGGGTTGGAAATCTGGAAGACAGAGACCTCTCCATGAGTGGGCTACATGGGTTCCATATATTTTCTTTCCCTTTTCTTGACTGTAACTCAACAGTGTTAAAATAGCAAATCAATTGTATGCTTTAATTAAATTATTTTACCATTCAATTTAAGATTAAATGGCAAATTCTATTTAAATGATTGATAAATAAATTATAACACTTTTAGTATTGAATAAACAATTTCTAAGTTGTTTAACTTCTAATAATTTTTAACATGATTAATTAAACAGTATTAAGGAGAACATGGCATGTTCACTACTTTAATTGATCAAATTAAAAAAGTGAAAATATAAAAATGCTTGGAGAACTGATTGTTGGACATGGAACACCTTGGAAGGCAGGGCAATACATGATAATGATTCAATCAAAGAGGAAAAGATGGGAAAAAAACACAGGTTGATGCAAACAAAATAACAATTCAAGAGAAGACCAAAGAATAGCAAACATATATTATGTATTCAGAAATATATTTTTAATATCGTAGTTGTAGAACGAATCCAAATTCCTGGAAGAAACAGGATTTGATGATCAATTGAAAGACTCGATAGCGACAAGCAAATGAAATAAAAACTAAAAAAGATGAGAATTACAAGGTCAACTTTGGTGAACGGGCACGCGCGCTAGTGATGTAAGAAGTCCATATTCTTGTAAATATTCATCATATATTTGTGTGCATCTATTAACTGTCAGTCTTTTTCATGATATATATATATGTGTGTGTGTGTGTATTGTTGTTGTTGGTTTGTGTGTGTGTGTGATAGAAATTTTCCGCATAAGTGTCCTTAGAGCCATTGTAGATCTTCATGTGTGCATGTGTGCGGACCTTCATCCATTTCCAGGAAACTGACAAGGGCGGCTGAATGTTTCTTCAGCACTGGTGTGCTACACTAGATTATTAAAACAAAACGAACCTTTCTTTCTTCTCTTCAACTAGTTTTGGGGTTTAAATATATGGAGCAAGTAAATGATGGCTGCTACTGAAAGAAAGCTGACGCATTTCCCTGCTACCTTATATCATTTTGATGTGGTTCGATCACGAGAAAGTAGATACATCAATTTTCCAATCTTCTAGCACTTCAGTAGTTGTTCAAGTGCAGGGCATCTTAAGAACCTTGAACTTGCCTGGTTAAGGACTAGATTAGACAAAGACATCGAACTGTACTACTAGTAAATGGTCTCAATCCAGAAATCGATCAGAATATTCCTGGAAATTTATTTGCTGTAACTGCTAATTATGTTCTTGTAGAAGCATCTTATGCAACTGACAAGAGCTATGTTCAAAGATGAAAGGGAAAAATCTGCATAATGTCAGGCCGACAACATGTACACTGAAAGACTTCATATAGCATAAGTGATCTTACAGAAAAAAGCCGGATATTTACTCATTTCCTTACAGCACATGGAATCGTTTGAATAACACAACTTAGATCCCTGCGAACTCGTGTCACTCGACAAGGTCCAGAACTGAAAAGAGTAAAGAGAAAAACACAACACACTAGAAACAGGATCATGACTTAGAACCTATTAATGGCAATCAGACGAGGGGGGCTAAGAAGTTGGTATGATCCACGGTTCTTGGGAAAGCCACAGCCTCGATGAGTTTCATCGCCATCGTCGTCCATGGCCACAAGTACTCTGCAGAAGATGTCAACGTTGCATGGAAGTGCCAGAGGACCCTCTGGGTTGTAGCCGTACTCGGATTCGGCTTCTTCAAGCAGCACCTTGAAAAGTGGATGGTTTGCATATTCTGTTTTGATCACGAACCTTTGTTTCTGTGGTCCAACGTACACGGAGAAGCAACCTTCAGGAGCTACTTGACTATTTCTCTTACTCTTACGATCATCTTCCAAAGAAGCCTCAATTCGTGGCCAGGATTTGCTCTTTCGTGTTAGCCGTAACGTCCTCTTGCTTCCACGGCCAAGAGATTTGCATCTTTCCCATGTCTGAATGATCAAATTTCCTTTCTTTCCTTTTCCTTCCTTCACATCCATGAAAATATAATTTGCGCAGAAGTTTTCAAGGTCTATATGCTATTCACTAACAAATATGCAGGAGAAGTAGAGGAAAGTCTAGATGTTGGACTTAAAACCACCACACACAACACCTCCTTCCACGAGAAAAAGAGAAAAAGAGTAATTTATCAGCTTTGTTTGAAGTTGTGTTCAATCGAAGACAGAATCCACAGGCCAAATGGAAAAGAATGGTTTGCACATACTAAAGAGGTAATCTGTTTTGATTATCCCCTGTCGTAAACCAAATGAAACATAACCTTCGATCTTGGTCTCATTGTGTTACTCATAGCTACCAAAATCAACAGAAAGAAGTGAAATCATACAAATCAAGAGAAACCAGAAGGCAAATGAAACAAAAATGCTTAATAAGCAATGAAACCGTATGACCTCAGAAAGGAAAAAAGGATCAAAGATCTGCGGAGCGGAAATTGTGTGGAGACCCTCACGGGGTAAGCTTTAGCTTGCGTCTTCAATGCGGCAGTATAGGATTGGAGTGGTGCAACTAGCGTTGGTATATAAAGCCTAACCAGAACATAGTTTATTCGTAAAATCATCCACTTGTCAACGTAACAAGGGCCAATTTCTGTTAGTCCATGTCATCCCTCTTACTTTTGTAATCGTTTTCTTTATGAGAAGTGCCTTTGTTATCTTCACAATGAGACGAAGAGGCTATCTTCCGTGCTGTGTATCATACAAGTGGACAAGCAGGTTTTTACTTTTACTCTAATCATATTTAATAAGCCATGAAGACTCAGCGTGAAAGACAAAAGAGTTTAGGAACATATTTGCCTAACCACCTACTAAATCGTCTCACTACAATTTATAGATACCACCCAATTTTACCGCGGATAACGTTAGTTTCACCACGTAATAAACCTGTGCTGATTCCAAATAGCCTGAAATTTAGGATCAAAGAAAACGAAGATAGGTCTTCTCCATTTATGTCACAACCTGATGTTAACTAATTGGCTCACGTACATGCATATAAAGCTTCGTCATTTACAAGCCTGTTCTGCATAAACATTACCCTGAGGAAAGTTCGCGGAAGCTTCTTGCTACGAACAGCAGGCGGTTGAATAATGACTGTAATCAGGCTTATTTTCTGATAATTCATGACTGAAAGGTTGCAAATTGGAAACTTACATGTGGTATAAGCAGACCATTAAAGCTCCACTACCTGTATATCATTATTTCGTAGAAAGCTAACTTAAAGTTATAAAACCAATGATCATTTGAAATGCATCTTGTGGTTTGACTAATTTTAAAATATATTTTTTATTATTTTAAATTAGTTACAAATTATTTTATAATATTTAAAATTGTAAATAAAAATATTATTAACTGTTTGTCAAATTATTTTAATAAAAATTATATGACATACATAATTATTTTAATTCGTTCTTAATAATAGTTTTTTCTAAATAATTTAATAAAAAATTTCTAGACTTCCTAATATTATAAAGTACTTTGAAGTAATTTAGAATAATAAAAATTAATTAGAATATAATTTACTCTTTTTTCTTAAAGTAAGAAATTTCTTAAGTTCTTAACCCTTCCTCCCGTGACCATGGCCACTAAGAATATGCCTAGCTTGGTGAAATGTTTGCGGACCTGTTCATACTCTGTGTGGGATATTGGGTTAATGTTGATCATCGATTTTGACTTTGAGGATTAGTGGCTTGTTTCTAAGTGAGATCATGATTATTCCAACTTCAATCATACACCATAAACAAACAAAGCTGTCCACAGGATTATAGATAAATATTGCCTGTCCCTGCTCAGGAAAGGACAAGGACCAAAATATCATTTTGCAACTCTGAATGTTTCAACTTTATGTAAATAGTATAAATGCTTTTTAGAGGATACACCGATTAGAGGTTACTGTGGCAACAGCTTGCACAGACCTAAGCACGTACGAAACAGCATGTTCTTTTCTTTCTCTAGATCTAAAAAAGAGAGTTAATTTAGACAGTCAAAAGTGGATTCAGGATACGGGTTTTGACTTTTGAGTGATTTTGATCAGTGTCAGGATTCATTTTTATACAGATGGACACTTTAGGAGATGGCGCTTGCACAGACCTAAGCACATACGAAACAGTTTGTTCTTTTCTTTCTCTGGATCTATAAAAGAAGTTAATTTAGACAGTCAAAAGTGGATTCAGGATACGGGTTTTGAATTTTGAGTGATTTTGATCTGTGTCAGGATTCATTTTTATACAGATGGACACTTTCGGAGATGGCGCTCTCTTGTTAGCCTAAGTTAACATGTTTCCTGCCGTGTTGAATCCAAAAAAATCAGACCAGTATAGCCTACATAAGAAAAGGTCAATAGTCCTGAAGCAGTTGCACATAGGCTACCATGTAGTCCAGTACTGCCTGAGCTTTGTGGTTCTGATCACCTTTGAAACTACCAATTCAATAGCTAATATTTGTAATTGAGAAAAGGATTTCCTTAGATGATACTATAGATAAAATAATACTTCGTTCCAGGAAAGGATTAAGCATCCTAACAAACTAATTGGAAGAATCAATGATAGTGTAGAAGTAGTTTACAATGAAGAATGCAGGTCTACTGTCCATTCGAATACAAATTTAAAAACAAATAAGCAGAAATACGAAATTCTTGGTACCTACTCCCAATTACGTTAATATATATAGTATACATACTAAATTCTGAAGTAGAGGGTTCACAAGTTTTGTGCAGAAAAAAAGAAATGGCATCACTCAAGCTGCATGTGGCCGGTTGACTTGAAGTTTTCTAAGCTAGCTTGGTGGATAGTTTATATAGGTCAGCCCTTACTGTGCATTAGAAATAAGATGAAGGTTGGACTGTTGGAGTATACATGTATTATAGAACCAGCGCGGCCAAGTTACAAGCTACTTGGGAGTTTATATAACCTCCAACACTGTTTTAATAACATATATCGGATAGTTGACCTTGGTATTTACATTAGCATCTTGAGCGAAATGGACTTAGAATCGCCGTGCAAACTATGGATGACACGAACTGCAATCTGACAGTGGTTCAGTCGGATTTTGCTGGGGTCGAACGTGGTTGTTCGGATCCATGATTCTGATTGATTTCAACTACAGGATACCTGCAAAACAGATAAGGCACGCCGAGGATTGGTTCCCGGAAGGCTCTTCCGACGCTCAAGTTAGTGTTTTTGTGAGGATTTTGATAATTGAGAACACTAACAGAGACAAATAGGATTTTTCTGTCTCGTACCTACGTCGTGAGGAGATAATCAACTTATATAGTAAATACTTGTTAGGTTTAGGTCATTGTATTTGAGTGGGAGGTTGCCACTTGCAAATGGGCCGTGAATACGTGGACCTAAGCTTGGGCCTAGAATAGCCGACCCAACCAGAAAGAAATGTTCAGAAATTCCAAAAACCGAATGCCCTGTAAATCCGTCGGAATTTGTCCTGTTAAGCCATTTCGAGAAAGGTCTAATCTTCGTAGACCCTTCAGTGAAGCCAAAGATGAAGGG
>JAOQMN010044352.1:0-10286 GCA_027563555.1 Erythroxylum raimondii | reverse complement strand
CGGTGGAAGGTATACAGAAGACATATGTGAAGAACCCCGGTTAGTAAGACAGGATCATCTTACGTCACCGGGGTCCAATGTCAGCAGGTTTTACGCTGCGACGGAAGCGATGGTCGCCTCGTACTGGTCGAGGACTTCCTGCAGGCTATTCGCCACCGTCTTGTCCAGGCGCTCCTCGACGAAGATCGGCAGGAACAGGCTGTAGGTGTCCTTACGGGTCGGCGGCATGATGCTGTTGGACTTGACCGTCACGATCTTCAGATCCTTGCGCGCCCAGATGTCCTTGCGCTGTTCGTCGCTGAAGCCGGAGCCAGCCTTCACCTGAAGCAGACCGTCGGAGGTCTGGAGACGCAGCGCGCCCAGCATGCCGGCAGCCTTGCCGTTGCCTTCTTCGTAGCCGACCACTTCCAGATCCACCTCGAATTCCAGCTTCAGCTTGACCTGGTACTTGGAGGTGGTGTCTTCCCAGATCATGTCCGGATGCTTGACGATGGTGCCTTCGAGACCGCGTTCCAGGGCGTCGCGATAGTGCTCGTACGCTTCCTTGAGGCTGTAGACGACGCGCGTTTCGATCACACGCAGGGATTCCATGTACGGATGGTTCAACACCAGGTTCCGCAGGCGCTCGTAGCGGCTGGTGTAGTCCTTCTTGTACTTGTTCTTCGCCTTGGCTTCGTGCAGCGGGATCAGGTCCCAGCACTCGTAGACGACGGTGTAACCCGGTGCCAGTTCACCGCTCTGCAGCAGCTTGTTGAACAGACCGTTGCCTTCCTGTCGCGGCAACGGCTTGCCGTCCTTGTACATCAGGAGCTCGCCGTGCGACTGATGGTCACGCGGAATTGCCGTGCCAACTTCGTCGATCAGCGCGGTGAACGCATCGACCAGCGGGAACGGCGAACCGTTGCGACTCTGGATGGTAATGATGCCATCATCGTCGCGGTTCACGTTGGCGAACATGCCGTCCGCCTTGATCTGCGAGTACACGCCGATTTCCCACGGGAAATCGTTCAGCTTGCTGTCCTTGGGGAGCGAGCAGCGCATGTACGGCACGTCGGTCACGACTTCCTCGCCGAACACCTTGTTCACGGTGTTGCCGGAGAAGCCCGCCTTCACGTCGCGCTCGATCAGCATGTCGAGCATCTCGCGCTCCCAGTCATTCTTGAACCCGGCGCGCACGCTGGCCAGCCAACGCTTGGCTTCGTTGCCCGTGATCTTGCGCCCGGCGATTTCGTTGACGACGACCTGTACCAGCGCGCCAGTGAAGTCAACGTCCAGGGTCAGCAGGTTACTGATCTTGGTGTCGATCTTCTTCTGGTAGAAGTTGATGCGCGGCTCGTAGGTCGTTGCCAAGAACAGACGCAGCGCGTTCGACTTCGCGGCGGTGAGGATGGCGATCTTCTCGTTCTTGGACGAGGTGGCACGGCATGCCATGATGGCATCATAGACGGCTTTCATTGGACGGTTCTCCTTGGGTTTAGCACATTATAGCGGGATGCAAGGAAATGTAAAGCCCCCGGCTGTTAACCGGGGGCTTGTGACCTAAGTCGTTGAATCAGCTTGCCTTTTCCAGGAACCAGATGCGGGCGCGCTTGCTCAGTTCCTGAGCGACCACCTTCCACTCGAACTCGGAAGCCAGGATGGTATCCAGCTCTTCCTTGTAGACGTCGGTCGTGACCCACTTCAGGAACGCCCCAGTCTGAGTACGATCCGGAGTCGCAGAGTTGTCGGTCGGCAGGGCGGCGAAGCCCTGTTCCAGACGCCAGTCCGGTAGCAGCTGCGCGCACAGCGCATGGAAGTCTTCGATCTTCTCGGCGGTCACAGCGACCTTGACGGTGTTGTTCGTGCCCTTGTTGCCGTGCTTCTCGCCCTTGGTCTTGAACCACACGCGATGGAACTTCTCTTCCGGCAAGATGTCTTCGAGAGTGAAGACCGAGAACACACTCGGCGACCAGACCAACCCTTCGCCGATGCCATCGATGCCGTACAGCTTGGCATACGGACAGTTGTCCTCGACTTCCTGAGTCGCCTTCTGCAACAACTCAACAACCTCGTCGGGGCGACTGAAGTCGATCGCGAGCTTGATCACCGGAGCGTCGGTGATCACCTTGAAGCCGGGGATGTTGACGTTGGTCTTTTCGTTGGCGATGCCGATCGGATAGAAGATCGCGTCGGTCGAACCGTCGTCGTTCTCCTTGATGGTGTCGTCGTATGCGACGGTGAACGCCACGAACTGACGTTCCGGCAGCTGCGCGATGCCGACGTTCTTCTGGATACCCGGACCGATCCACTCGCCGTAGATGGTGAGACCGCGACAGTCGTCTTCGGCACCGATGAAGCCTTCGAACCACGGCTTGACGAATTTCAGGATTTCGGCTTCGTTCTTGGCAACCCAGGCAGCGAAGCCATAGTTGTCAGACGCGACGGTCAGCGGGCGCTCACGGCTTTGTGCCGTCACCTTGCCGGTGTCGATGTCGACGTGGATGCCGGCGTTGGTGCCGTGCAGCTTGATGCGACCTTCGTACTGAACAACCGGCAGCGCGACGCCACGATACTCAGCAGCACGCTTGACGGTTGCCACGGCATGGCGGAACTGATCGATGGACGGAAACTTGAGCATCAGAAGTTCTCCTCGATGAATTCGATGATGGTTACCTGGATGACCTGCTGCACAACGGGTGGCAGATCCCAGGCACTCACGACTTCGCCGTCGAAGAACTTGAGCAGGTCGCGCATGTATTCCGGGCGCCAGTTGGCGTCGTTATTCGACCACCAGGTGACGATGGACATGCCGTCTTCGGTCACGAAGAAGTCAGCTTCGCCGATGCGCTCGTACAGTTCATCGTATTCGCCGACAGCGTCCTCGGCGGTGATGTGGTAGATCTTCTTGGTCACGGCATTCACTCACATGTCGTTGATGTTGTGGAATTCGACGACAGCACCACGCACATGAGAGGTCAGCGTCAGCTGATGCTCGTACGCGTCGTCGACGAGGAAGGTGGTCGAGTTGATGAACATGGGATGCTTGCGCATCAGCATGAACAGAACGTCGGGCTTGCCGTAGATGTCGAACATGTCTTCGCGGGTTACGCGCAGACCGCTGCATTCGAACACCAGCCTGGCCCAGTCATCCATGCTGAGGATCAACGACTCGTCGAACTGGCGCTTGATCGCCTTCTCGATTGGTTCGCGGATCTTCTCCAGGAATCGCTGCTTGTCATCGCGGTCCCACACTGCCCAGGACATGAGTCCCAGATGCAGGTTGACCATCGGTGCCGCTGGCGACACGATTGGTTCTTGGTTCTTCTTGAAGGGTGGGATGATGACTTCTTTGCCGTTGACGAACCAGTCGATCTTCTCGAGGTTCTGGACAAGCGAGGTCGCGGTGCCCCAGTCATCGATGCAAGTCTCTTCCAAGTCCAGGAAGACGTAGTTCTTGCGGGTGGTCAAGTCTTTCATGATGTAATGGTCCTTGCGGTCCTTGACGACTCACGTCGTTTCGTCTGAGTTTCACAGACTCATCAGAAGGATCGGGTTGAGAATACACCCTCAAACGACCAGCCGTTCGTGCGGATTATGAGCTCTTGCGGAGCCTTTCCCGACTTTTCCACGCACACTCCCCTTTCGAGGACGTATGCATCGCTGATCACAGCTGCCTTGTTTAGAGTGGTGGCGGTTCCACTGTCATCGTAACATACTCCAGAGATCCGATTCAGCCTGCCTTGCGAGCAGCTAAGGGTTGCGACCCATACTTGCACATTCTTCTGAACATCCTTCAGCCTTGCGAGCTTCGTGATGGGAACATTCGTCCGTAGACGTGCTCCATTAAGCTGTTTTCTGTTACGACCGGCAACGGCTTTGCGTCTTTTGATAGATTTGCATATCCGAGCAAAGTTGTTACCCACTAAGGTCGAGCGTTGCCGTGGATCCATACCCTTTTGGGGCACGAAATACCACCCGACCTTCTCTGCGTTCACCCGCGAAGGCTAATGACAGTAGCTCAGCGACTTCCGCCGCATTCACCTGTATCGCGCCCTTATCCGCTAGGACTCAGACTATCGACACCACCAGTTCTCAATCACTCGCGGTCGTTTTGAGAGGCAACTAGGGTTCTCACACCCGCGCGATACTCACCGATTGGCTCTGTACGCGGTCTTCGTTGCCACGACCTAGCGAGCTTCGACGAGGGGTTTCCTCGCCACCGCGTCTGCGGTTTGCTTGCTGGCTATTTGTAGAGGAACCCATCATCAGGGCGGACCGCCTTGTGGGCGATGGTCCTTTCGGCACCTCACGATACCTTATTCCGCACATCTTTCCCTTTCGGGCTAGAAGGTGCTACACCAGAGCGACGTCATCACGACGGTGCTTTCGTCCCTGCTTTTATGTCCGGGACTCTTCAGTGGTTAGACAGGGCGACTTTGCGTCAACCCGAGAACATATTGTAGGTCACTGGGAAGTCAATGTTTCGGTTCCCGTAGAACTCATTGCGAGATCCGCTACTGCTTCACAAACCCACCGTCACATCATACTGCGTTGTAGCTCAATGTTACAAAGTGTAGAAGTCAAAGTCAAGCGTTTCCTGAACCGAATCCGGCGGATTTACCGACACACCCGTGCCAGTGATGAACTGCCATGACGTCGTTGCTGCGTTCTCGCGCGCTTTCGCAGCCGCAGCGTCGCGTTCTTCGATCCACTCCTTGTGTTCCCACTCCGAAAGCGCGGCGGTTTCGTGAGCCTTCATCACTTCGTTCCAACCTTCATCCAGATCTTTCTGGAGAGAACTGATACTCGCCTTCGCCGGGCGGATGTATTGCTGGGCGTCCGACAACGCAGTCCAGATCTGGTCGACATGCAGACGGAACCGCATGTGCAACTGGAACTTCTTCAGCGTCTCGCGCATGGTGTCGCCACCGCAGATGAAGTCGTCGCAGAAGATGAAGACAACCTTGAACTGGGTGTGATCTGGCAGGTTGTAGCGCTCGACTGACGTGCCATGGCTGCGTTCGTTGTCCTTGCGGACGTAACTCATGCCATGCTCGATCTCAGCACGGAACATAGCAGCGGAAAGATGGGTCGCAGCCACGATGCCGGACATACCACGATACAGGAGGACCGGGTAGTGCGTACCGTCTTCACCGAACTCGATCTGCATCGAATGGGCAACTGCATCTGCCCATTCGATCATGTGTTCGGTGTTCATGCTCTCGCCGTAGTGCGAACCGCCGAGACCACCGCGCAGGCGCTGGTTGGCGACACGATTGCGAACCGAGTTCGCGATGAAGGCTTTCTTCTCACGTTCCTTTCGCTCCGCAGCGTTCAGACCGACGCGATTCCGCATCTCTTCACGCAGCCGAGCGATCGCAGTGCTCTTCTTCGACAGACGATCCGTCAGACCGTCCAGGAAACTCGGTTCCTTCTTCCTTGCCGCCATGTCACGAACTCCTCATGATATGTTTGTTGATGGGAGGTATGTTGACGGCATACCTCCCAATGTTTCAGACTATGCCTGGAGCAGTTCCAGGTCGCGTTCCGGGATGGTGAAGAACGGATAGTCACCGTCCTCGTTCAGGGTCACCGAGCGATGCAGCAGCCCGGTGTAGCGACTGTCGTCAGCAGCGACGCCGTAGTCGTAGCCCTTCGTGCCGTACACGATGGTCCCGACAGTGGCATGTACCGTGTCGCCGATCTTGCGTTCGACCAGAACGCGGAACTTCGGAGGAGTGAAAGCACTCATCACTTCACCTCCGCATTCGCACGCACTTCATCGAAGGTCATCGACGTTGCCCAGGCGATGAATTCATCGCCGTTCCAGATGTCTACATCCAGGCTATAGACATCAACGAACGCCAGGGTCCATCCTTCGTGAGCCAGGTCGTCGCCGTCCTTGAACTCGGCTGCCATCTGTTCGTGGTTGAAGGTGCGATACTCGCCCGTGACCTCGTTGCGCATCAGACGCATCGCACCCTTCTTCGACTTCTTGCCAGCGTCGGTGATCGGATCCTTGTAGACGTCCACTTCCTTGCCGTCGATGACCGCCGCCGAGCACTTCATGGCGAACTTGAAGGTGTCGCGGTTGACCTTCTGGAGCAGACCGCCTCCCATGCCGAACGCGATGTTGCTGGCGCTGATGCCGCGATGGAACAGTTCGTCCAGGATCTCGCCGACTTCGACCTGATCGATGCCGTCACCCTGAATCACACGGACGTAGTCCGGCAGAACCTTGAAGCCCTTACTGTTGACGGTCACTTCGTCAGCCAGTTCTTCCAGGAGGATCTCGATCACTTCGATTGGCGTCCACACCGGATCACCCGAGTCCGGGCGGATCACGACGGTAGCCCCGGCAGCCTTCACCTGCGCCAGCAGACCACCCTTGCACCAAATGTTGCGGGTTGCGTTCTTGATGTCGTAGGAATCGGAGACGACAGCGAAGATCTTGCCCGGCTTCGCATAGGCATCGATCATCGCCTGATACGAAGCCTGCTCGTTGTCACGACCACGCATGGTCATGGTGCTGTGCTCAGCTGCCGGGATCGAAAAGCCGCAGACGCCGGCATTGTAGTAGCGATCCGCCATGGCGATGCCGCTCACGGTGTCGGTGCCGAGGAAGTTGACCAGGTGCGCAGCGCCGCCGATCTGGGCGGATTCTTCCGACGACACGCCACGAGCACCGAAGTCGTGCAGCTTGAACGGCAGCTCGGCTTCCGGGTTGTCGGAAGTCAGGTCCAGGTAGTGCTTGATGGTCTTCTTGATCTCACGGCTCAGCGTGGCAACGGTCGAGCCGTACCACACAGCGCGCAGCATCTCGGTCTCGAGGAACGACGGCAGCCACGGGAAGCGTTCGTCGGTGTTCTCGACCACGACCAGCGCGTTGCTCAGCGGAATCGGCGTGCCTTCCGGCACTGCCATGACGCGCACCGGCATCAAGCCGTTGTACTCGTTGACGATGATCATCCAGCCGTCGTAGTTGAACGGTTCGCCGTGGGCTTCGCAGAACGCGCGGGCTTCTTCGACGTGTTCCTTGGTGATCGGCTTGATCAGGCGGTCCTGGATGTACTTCTGCAGACCGAACAGGACGACTTCACCGACGCCAGGCAGATTGCTGCCGCGCGCTTCGATGTATGAGGAGGTGTAGGTGGCACCAGCCGGGTACTGCTGGAAGTGGCTGTACTTGTAGCTGTCGGAAGCCAACAGCGGGTTGTCGATCAGGCTCATTCAGAAACTCCTTCTGGGATGGCGAAAGTTTGACGTTGGCAAACTCAAAGTTTGCCGAGCATCGATTCGATGATGTGGAGGTGGTCGCTGTAGATTTCTTCGGCGACGAGGTCGGACAGCTTCACCCAGCGCGCGTTGGCAGCGTCGTCGGCTGCGCGGATCTGTGGCAGCGGGCTGGCGTCGTTCATCTTGAACAGGAACGCATGGGTGATGGTGCGACCGCGCAGATCACGACTCGGTGCGTCAAAGACGGCGGTCGCACGGTAGCAGCGACGGATGGTGTCTTCTTGCAGTTTGATGCGCGTCTCTTCTTTCAACTCACGGACACATGCATCGAAGAGCGTGCGATCCATCTGGTCGAGGAAGCCGCCCGGCAGCGCCCACAGGAACTGGCCAGGGTTCTTGCCGCGCTGGATCATGAGGACATGACCGGACTGGACGACGACAGCGTCGACGGTGACGAAGGTCGGCGGGAAGGGTGCGGCGGACCACTTGTCCTTGTAGTCCTTGATCGCATTCCATTCCTTGGTCATCGCGATACCAGCAGCAGTCTGCTTCCAGCCTTCGATGAAAGACGCCACGCGTGGATCGAGAACACCGCGAGCGTATTGGATCTGATCGCTGAACAGGAACTCGCGCACCTTGGTAGCATCGACGTTGAAGCCGAGTCCGGTGTCCTGTTGCTTCCACTGCGGGAACACCTTCAGGTAGTAGGAGCTTTCATCCTTCTCGTGCCCGACGACGACGATGTCCGAGTCATCAACGCCGAACCCATCGACGGCGCGCTGAACGCCCGCGATCCATTCGTGGTCCATGTACGGGTAGTCGGCGATGGGAAGGATGGACAACCGATCAGGCGACACAGAGGTGCCGAGACGGATCATCTGCTCCCGTTCGTCGAACGAAAACGGGTTCTTCGCGGTACGCGGCTGATGGGAAGATCCGACGAGGACGACGACCTTGTCTGCCAACTGGGCTGCTTCAGCCAGGGCGTGTTCGTGTCCGGTGTGGAAGGGCTGAAAACGCCCGATGAATACTGCGAGCTTGTAGCGCATGGAACTCCTCCAGTGCTTGCCTAGAGACACTCCGTCTCAGGTCAAGGACTATGATAGAGATTCCATTTCCAATGTTTCAATGTGAAGAAGCCCGCCGAGTGGGCGGGCTTCAGAGTCGCATGTAACGAGGTAGTGGGGGAGGATCAGTGCATGGCGCGGCGCAGGTCATATTCACCTGCCCGGATCGCGTCCACCATGGCCATACCCATCTTCATGAAGTCAGACTGGACAGCAGCCGGCAACTTCTCAAGACGGTCGCCTGGAACGAACAACTTGACAACGTCCAGGGTGTCGGTATCGCCGGGGTGCTTGATCATCTTGACCAGCTGCTTGGTCCGGGTCTCGGTACGCGGAGCGCGCTTCTTAGCTTTACGTGCGGTAGCCATGATGGTTCATCCTTTGTCTTTGTCAGTGAGGGGTAAACCCCTAGACGTCCCAATCTAGGGGATTTACATTATAACCCAAACTTTTGCCACAAAGTTAAGCCGGATATAACCGTTTACCTGCCGTTAAGGTTAACAGCTAACCTCAGTTGCAGCACGGACCTTTGCCACCACGTACAGCTTGCACCGGTTGATGGCTTCCGGGTCTACACCACCCGCCTTCGCCGCCTCTACCATCTCCCGGAGCAGCTGGCCAGCCGCCTTAGCCTCGGTGAACAAAGCCAACTTCTCCGGGGTACGGAAGTCCAAGACCTCCCCGCCGAGAGCCTTGAAACGTGCTGCCTTCTCTTCCAGTTCGAACGGGTCAAGAGCAACCACGCTGAACTCCACCATATCGCCTTCGATCCCGCCATTCATCATCTGCACCACGTCAAAACCGCCATTCGCGTGAATGCAAAGCCGCTGCTGCAACATCCGTCGCCCCCGTAAGTCCTTGTTGAGCCGTGGCACTAGCGCCCCGACTACGTGCAGTATACGCGATCTTAACGGAACCGCGTATAGGGGCGTTGTCGGACATTTCTTAACCTGTTAAGGGTTCGGGACTAGTCAAGGTTCGCGTAGAACTGCATACTTGCAAGGACCACACCCGACATTTGGACGAGTTCGGCAGGCGGCGGACCCTGCAGACGACGACGCAGATCCTGCCAGGCAGCGATCCACTTCGAGCCGTTCTTCCACGTGTCGCGATACGAACCGCGTTCGGTACGACAGAACTCGTAGATGTAGACGCCGATGTTGCCGTATGCGTCGAACATGCGCTGACAACGCTTGGCATAGCCTTCCTCGTACCAGAAGTTGGTACACTGGGTGAGGATGCCCTGCAGCACGCCGTTGGTCAACGCGTCGATCTCTTCCTGGGTCGGGACCGTACAGCGCGGGCTGCGCTTGATGAACAGACGATACCACTTGCGCTCGGCATGGTACTCGTTGTAGACGGCGACGTTCTCCTGCGAGACGAAGTCCTTCTTGAACTTGGCGAGCGCTTCGTCCATTTCCTTGTTGCGGTTGATATGCGCCTTCTCCAGCTGCGGCTTCAGGAGCTCGGGCTTGAAGCTGAACAGCTGCTCGTCGCGATGATCGTCAGAGTTGTACCACATTGTTGATGAACTCCCTCAGTTCGTCGTCCGTCATGTCGCCCGGATCTTTGCCGGTCGGACAGACGATGTAGCGGTCAGTGTACCAAGCAAGCATCTTGCCCGGCGCGATTTGGTCAGGGTTCTCTGGCGCCGGATCGTCATCACAAACCGCAATGAACTCGTGCGGCATAGCGTTGCGATACGTCGGCAGATAGATCGGGTTGTTGCCGAACACGGCGATCGCGTTCATGCCGATATTGTGCAGGCGGATAGCGTCAAAGATTCCTTCAACGACGAAGATCGGACCACGTCGCCAGTCCAGCTGCTCGAACCCGAAGAAGCACTGCTCCTTGTCACGAACGGACGTGTAGTAACGCAACAGCCTCAGATCCATGTCCTTGCCGAACTGCTCTCGCGCCTTGGAGACGTTCTTCTCCTTGCCAGGGCGGTACTGCTGGAACCCTGCCATCTTGCCGGTCAGCGTGTACAGGAGGAAGGTCGCG
>JAOQMN010044203.1:0-10286 GCA_027563555.1 Erythroxylum raimondii | reverse complement strand
TTTTAATTATTTAAAAATTTTATATTTTAAGATATTTAAAATTTAAAATTTATTTATTAAATATTTATCAAATTTATTTTTCAAAATATTTTAAATTTAAAATAATTAAAAATTAAAATAAGCTAAATAATTGAATCATATTAGTTACAATTATTGTTAGTTATTACTATTTAATAATATATATTTAATTGATTGAAAATTAAATTATACAATTAAAAATAAAATTCAGTTTTTCACGGTTTTCATAAATTATGGAAATTAATTAAAAATCAGAAATTAAAACAAACAGAATTTTTGTTGAATATAAAAAAACAAAAAATACAATTTAAACAAGCTTGATCCTTTCTTTTTTTTGGAAAATTAGGAAAATTAAAGTATATATAAAAAATATGAATAAAGGATAATCACGAATTAGTTATATTAAGCAAGTCCAATTAAAGTTTGAATATGTATGTCATGTCAAACAAGTAGCCTTGTTATCATAAGAGATAGTTAAAAAAAATCATTAAGTTTAAATTATGATTATGATTACTAAATAAACAATCATTAATGGATCTAAATTAAATGTAGGTGTAAGATGTGACACTCTCTTAACTGTATCTAAATGTCAAGGGATGTGTATGTATTCCTTTTCCCTTTAAACAAATCTTTTGGGATTACAAAACTAAAACTTGCTGGAGGAGGGAAAAGATTAACTAGTGACCTAATTGGTGAACGTTTACATCATGGACCAATGCCGCCAATCAAAACGACAAAAACGTAGAAAAAAGAAGATATTATGTTAATGACAAGTGTAAGATCCTGCCTAGAGCTTCTCATAAAACATTTGATATAATGATACTGACGTTAATTAATTAGACCCCTCATGAATGATTCATCTTATGATTTATATTAGTCATGTGCCACAAAATAATTATAATATCGAATAGTTATTGATTTTAAGTTATATTTACAAATTATTGCAAATAATATAAGTTATCGATAATAATACAAATAAAAATTTATGATTAGATTTACCAAAAATAAACTTTAAGAATTTAATTAAGAAACATTTAATTAGTTCATATTTGATGTTAATATTGCATTTATGTTATTGTTATTTTTTAGCTGAGATCTACGAGAAAGACTTTTTTAAAAAACTAAAAATTAAAATAAGTTTTTTTTCGAGAATTTTAAAGATAAAGGGGTATTTCTTTGATTTCTTAGACTTACCCTTAAATTTAAAAATTTTATATTTATTTCATCAAAACTTCAAAGTTTAAGAGTTGTAGTACTACTAGTGGATTTACTTTTTCTAGTTGAGGCTTAGCGAGTAAGGTGATGATGGAAAATTCTTTTATTGGAAGAAAACATGATTTAGGATTGGATGTCAAATCTTCCCCCATTATCCTCGAATTAAAAGTGAATGGAGATTATTTAAAGCTTTTGTGTAAGCCGACACATTGCTATGAAATTTAAGCAAGCATAGGATACGATAAGATTTGGTAGCATGCCATGTCCATGTACACTCTACCTTTTTCTCACTCTTTGTCCTTTCTAAAGTTTTCCTCCTTGTCTACTTCAAACAATTAAGCTCAAGCGTAGACCATCACACGATTTGTTTTTTATTTTTTTTGGTAGACAATAAGGTTAGCTTATAAGCATGTTTGATGGCAATAGACTTTTGTTGCTGTGGAACACTAATCTTTGCTCACCATACATCAATGGACATTCAATTATCAAGAAGCTTTATATAAACATAACAAACAACAGATTCTGGAGAAATCCAATAATACACAGTCTTTTCTTTATAGGTTGATGGGTACAATAGATTAAAACTATATGGTATTTTTTAAAAAAATCATTCACTGGCATTTAATCAATCAACTTTTTGAACAAGTGCTTCCAACACAAACAATTCCTTTTTCTTTTATGGGTTTTTGTAGGATGTCAAGCATGGAGGGTATATTGATAATGGCATGATGAGTTTGACTTTGTGGAGAAATTGGCATAGTCTTTCTTGCACCAAAGAAATTCCACAAACAAAAAGGGCTCCCACCACTATCTTTATAACTTGTTGAAGCAAAGTATAAAACGCTCCATTGTGATCTTTTTGGAAAATACCTGAAAAGTAGAAAAAAGATAGGATCTTGGACTCCTTTTTTTGCGGGTGTAGAAATAACAAAAAACAAATTTGGTAGGAAAGAGTTGAGGATAGGTACTAGTTTGTCACCATTTTCAACATTGAACTACAATTTCAGGTGTTCAAGTGATACTTGGGCTACAACTTACTAGATCTTTAGACAACAAGAGGGCCCCTTTGAGCCTTTCGTGCCATGCGGTTGGTACAAAAGGAGCAAAGTAAGGCCAAGAAGGAAATCATGTTGTGGTGGTAGTAATATGGTGGACTTTACAAGTGACTTATCACTTCCTCAAAAGGGTTGGTTAATCATAGTTGATGTTGGTGGGGTTGCATATTCCTATCTCATGATTCTCACTTTTGTTCCCTCCAGGTATCCTTAATCACTTCGTTTGGTGAAAGTTTCAAATTTCAGTTCAATACACATTTTCATCTTTTTCAAATACGTAGAAGAGCTTTTAAGGTTTTAATGAAAATTCAATTTATAGCTTCGAACGTACTTCTTCCAGAGTTCCAGGTAAATTTTGATTTGCAGTACCAAGTAACATAGAGTTCATTACCACTAGCTGCACAAGATGACATTGGAGACAGGTACATGCTTTAGAAGAGATGGCCAGGTGCTATTGCCAATTTGCCACCTCCTGAATCACAGCTAACTGAAATTGAGAGCAGTCTTCAGCAACTGCAATCCAATAATTCGTTTAATCAAACCAAGTTAGTTCCCTGAAATGGAAGAAAACTAGCTCAGGGAAATCTGTTCCCATGTAATTACATCAATGGACAAACAGAAAATACTTGATCCGAGTACACCCTTCAATTCTACAACCTTTAACCCCTCAAGTATCTTCTTAACTATCTCCAGCAGGACTAGGAAAGCACTTTTAGTTCGGTTACGCCATTCATTTTTGTGTTTCTACCTTAAAGAAGGTTCACAGCTCATTCGGTTTCGATGACCAAAGTTACCTACCGGTCAAGGTTTCAGTCTCAGCTGCATATTTTTAATCCTATCTAAAAAGTAATGGTGTATCACAGGCCTAGCTTCAGATATCTTAAAGCACAATCAGGATCATGTGCATCTACTTTCTACATTCGTAACACACATATTTGATTCATTAGTTGTCCAAATTTGTACAGAACATTTCATATTTCTTGTTTCTGCAGCTTCCCATAATTAAATACGTCCATGAATATATCAGAAATAGGTGAGCTGCTGCTGCATTCTTTAGTCTTTCTTTAATGTCCGCTGGTCTTCATTTTTCACAATGCTATTGAGAAGCTCTGGACTAATCAGTAATAAGGGAACAGGCCTACCCAAATTTTCAAGATTCGAATTCGGGAATAGAACCTTCAGTTTATATAAAGACCCCTTTATCTTCAATCCTTCAGGCATAAAGAAGTGGAAGAAAACCAAATCCTGACAGCTGATTATCAAAATAAGATGGAAAAGGCATATAAAACAGGAACAAAAATTCATTATCAGTTTTGACATAACAAAAAATAATCCAATATTTTGACATAACAAAAAATAATCCAATACCATTGAACGAAAACAAACCTTGTGCTTGATAGAGTTGAGTTAGCAAGAACTTGAGAAGTCCAACCTATAGAGATCAGAGAGTCCATCCACTATACAATATGCAGTGTCCCATCTGTAGAATCACCATTCCTTGAAGCCTGATGCCAGCAGACGTACTAATAACTGTCAGACAGTAGAAAGCTAACACTTTTCTGATTGCAGAACAAAGTCTAACCAATAAATTGATTTTCTTTTCGGTTAATTCATAACTTAGTAACTAAACCGTTACTTACAAAGTTCCAAACCAAAAAGTCCATATTGATGACCTGAAATTACTAAGAAAGACTTGTTGGAGGTAAAACGTGATCCATAATATGTGACGATCAGAGGATCTCTTTCAAAAATGAGAAAATTAAGATGTTAAGCTTGTGCAACCATGTTAGCATCATTCCGGTTTTTTTTTTAATTCTTTCATCTAAAATATTTTGGTTTCTGAATTCTAATGTTGGTGACAATCTCGAAATATTTTGTTTATAGGGATGGTATGAGTAGACAATTCACTTTGATTGGGTCCCTGATAGAGCAGGAAGCTGATGAAGCTATTTTACAATTCAAGGCTTAGGTTGATACTTGTAGAATTACTTGTGAAGTGCTATTTCTTCCTCTATTTTCTTAATATTCTTTCTACATGTTCTGTAATGAATTTACGAATACTGTAGATCTAAAGCATTAGATGTTTGTCAATGCCTTGAGAAGTAGAGGAAACTAAATTCTGTATTTCTATATGAAGTTCAAGTTTTAGCTGCAAATATGTGATCCAATAATTTATATTTCTCTTTTCAGTTCTAGTAATATAGTTGGATATGCTACATTTATGGTTTGAGTTTGTCAATTTTCAAGTAGGTCTTCCAAAGAAGACTGGCTTCTGAAATGAAAGCTTCATGCTGATACCATCTCCTTAAGGGAAGCCTGAAGAGCAAGTATGACGATGACAATAGTAATGACAAAGATCGTAACAAAGCTAAAGAGGTTGGTGCTCCTGAAGACTGATGGTGAAATTCTTGACCTTGAGAACCATTCATCAGCTTCCAAAGATGAAATTGTTGAGAACCACAGATTGTCAGGAAGCAGCAGAAAAACACCCAACTCTAATGTCTGATAGCCCTACAACAGTTGCAGTGAACTGTTGCAAGTACAATTTTATATTTCAGGTTATAGAGAAAGCAGAGGAAGGTGGGAGCTTGGAGAAACAACGAACTCAAAACCGCTCTGAGTATACAAATGAGCAAATTGGATTCCAGAATGCGACAAAAGTTGAACCAAAAAGAGGAAGCAAATGGTCATCTTGGATGAAGGAAGCATGATTTTCCCAAGAATTATGGATTACTGCTTTTCAGACAGGTCTTTGTTTTTATCATGATCCTCTGGAGAAGTGAATTCTGTTATGATTGCTTTGTGGCGGCAGATTCTGAATTTTATCTTATTTCCCATTTTGTTCTCTGCTGCACTTATATTCACCCCTACCATTTAGTTTTTATTTATAGACCAACAAATTGATCCAACTAATTTGGTTAAATCCAAAAATTAAATGCTTGAATTTAAGATTAATTAAAAAATTTAAGTACCAATTTAAAATTATATTGAAAAAATCATCTAACTTTATATCTATGATTAATTTTGAGATTTCAAGTTAAAGAATCACTTATACGATCATCACATGAGATTTTTTATAAATATACAAGTAATGTTTCAAATAGATTTCTCGGATGAGGTCAATTTAGTGAACTTTTTTCTCTAACAAGCATCTATATGTTTGTTTAAGTATCTCCATTTTTTAGCTTATGAGATTAACTACTTCATTTATAAGGAAAAATATAACGTGCGCTAGTTTTTGTTCGTTTTATTAACATTCAGTCTTAATAAAATAATAACAAGGAATAATTTAGGGATAAAACATAAATACAATATAAATCTCATACTTATATTCTCGTCAGAATTTCATTTGCAATACATTATTGTCCCATAGACTTTTATCATATATATCTAGATATGTACATGGTAAAGAATGAATTTATATCACTAAATTAAAACCAACTAGTTAATTTTAGGGCATAAACCATCAATCTCTCATTTGTACTAAGCCATTGTTTAAGTATCTTGTACCATATCACTATATAATGATCATACTACTATTGGGACAGTGGTTTAGTAAGAGAATTCTACAATATTCTCTATAGTGAGGCACTTGCTTAATATTACAACTTTAATATCAAATATTATTATTAAGAGTTGATATTATTATTAAGAGAAATTACCTAACTACATCGTTGGATCTTTGATGATACCTTATCAACTTTTTGCATACCTAATGGTTCTAATGTTTTATAGTACATTGCTTTCTAAATAATGCAAGGAACTATACCAAGTTTATTAAAGAACTTCTTATCCGTATAATCACTTCCATTAAATGAAATATGTCTTGTGGCTTAATTAGCAACCGTTGCCACACTAAAACCTTTCCATTCTTAAAATAATATTATTCTAACTAAAATTTATGTTAGCTATGATTTACTTCTAAAGTTAATATCTATATAATCTTAAACTCAAATACCAACTCATATTAATTAAAAAAAAACCAACTCATATAATAAAATAATGGATATCTTCGATACTTCATAGGTATCAGATATCTCAAATATTAAACACCTTTGGTATGTTATCCATGTACTTGAAGTAGAATAGGTAACAACTTTCAATCCATCTCTATAGATCTAATTCTTATAATTAAGTTATTACCTTTTCATATCTAACAATAGTTGTTTTTGGATAATTTATATTTTCAACATTTGAAAATTAGAATTATTATTCTCTATGAGCAATATGTCTCTATACACTCTTATTAAGGAGAACAATTATACTCTCACTAATCTTCTCGTAGGCTTGATAATCATAATTGTCTCCAAAACAAATTATTTGAATTCATAACGAAAATAAATTTGTTAATTAATGTCTCGTAGCCTTTTAACTATACATCTAATGTATCCACAAATGCAATAGTTCTAATTAGATGTATTATCATGAGATTTGAAACTTTTAAATTTGATCTTACACCCACTACTTATCTTAAAAACCATTTTTCTAGATATATTCATTAAAACGAACAATTTGTTCAATGGTCTGTAATAATATACCAATTTTTTGAATATCTCATAACTTTTTATTATCTAATTCACTTCTAAACTTAGTAGATAAATATGCTTCAACTAAGCATCACATCCTGAAATCATTAATTTTGATTCTTTCAAAGTCTTTGCATTTCATATCTAATATGAAATCTTACTAATTGATTTAATTTCAACTACTGAAGGTAAGTTGTAGTACTAGGTATAACTATAAAAGAAATAAATATTACACCATACAATATCTTATACTGTATATTCCTCCTTTCATAAATCCATACTCTTATAAAATTTAGTTATGGAGATATTCACTAAAAAATCTCATTTCTTATAAATAATAAAAATTTAAAAATCACCACATTGATTTTAGAAGTGCTTTAACATTCTCAATATCTAATTTTTACTTAGATTTAAACATTTTGAATTTTTCAAAAATTTAAATCAAATTTTCATTTAATACATATGATTATATCCTATAAATTCATTAGTACGTCCAATATAAAAATCATCCTTTTATGAATTGTTATTCCATCTAATATATCACATGTATAAATTTAACAATTCAATATTATCATCATCCTTTCACCACAGGTTGATTTGATTATTCTTAAACTTAACAAGTTTCATATGTTTCATAATCGAAAGGAAACATACTATGTTGATTTAACCAACATGATATATATATATATAGATTCTTACTATGTTGATTTAACCAACATGACATAAAATGATAATCTCAGTTATCCAACTTCTACTCTTACAACTATATTAATCATAAGTTTCATTTGATCCAACATATTCAAACTATATGTATAATATATTTCTTATCATGCATTGAATACTGTAATCAAGTTGAATATGAAACTCGTAAGCGTGAACTAGAAATATTTATAATCTTTATCAAATTGTGTATAAGCAAGAAAAGTCATGTAATCATTTTTTTCTTTTTAATGATAACTATTATTATTATATAGCAAATGCCTTCAATTATACTTCACAATTATGTTTTTAGCAGGCCAAATTGAGTGGAACAATTTCATCAAGGTACTATGTCTTTTAGTTATACTCTATGTAACTTATCACATTTTGTTATCATAGTGTTGACATACATCTTACATGCCGTTATTGAAGTTTATAAGATGTTAGTCAGCTCAAAATATCATTACATTTTTTCATCCATATGATTTTTACATATCTCTAAAACTTTGATATCAAATCCTGAAAAGGGATTAATAGTAAAATTGTGTAAAGGACATACAACTTTTCTATCCGACTTTGGGAACTTTTCTCAAACTTAACCTATGGCCAAGAAATCAAGTTCACTTATTGTCATCTATACTAAACAATTATAAGTCTAACTATCAGATAAGATCAGGATTTCAATCATGTATTTAGTTAATCTCACTGTTTTATTCAAAATAATAGCCCTCACTATTATTCGAAAAGATTACTCTCATCTCTCTAGTGGCTGAGATCTCATTTAAATTTATTTGACCTTGAGTCACTCGTCAAATCAACTAAACTTAAATGATGTAGATAATATTCTTATCAATTGTAATTCCTAGATCTGTTAGGTAACAACTTGTTGTTTTATAAAAATAAAATTAATTATAACAAAAAAGTAAAGTACAATAAGACTATTGGAGAGAAACAAACACTCTTATTACAATATGGGTTAAAAACACAACAACGGAGACATACAAAGGCACATTGCACGACACCGCCTTGTCCACTAAAGAATAGGACAACAACCGTGCGATGAAGTTGCCATGTAAAACGACATCAAGCCCTGGTATGGTTTAAAAAGAGTAAAGTACTCCAACCTACCTTTAGAACATTTCGAGAATGTTCCAAATTAGGGTTGGGATTCTTAAACGATTGTCAGCCCCATTCCGGTAAGAGCCAACCCCCATTCCATGAGTCTAGAATCTTCATCTTATTAAAGCTACTTTAACCAACTTTTGTTTGTTTTTGTAGAGAGCTTGAGAGAGCTAGGGAGGTCGCCCAGTAATATGTCGTATCAGACTTCCTCAGGTAAGAGCTAACTCCCATTCCTTTGTCTCGATTGAGCTTGTTCCATTTCCCAGTATAAATATTGTTCTCTACCCTTCTGAATAATTGATTGTATGTTACCGTTAATCCAGACAATGATGATGGAGGGAGATGAGCGTGAAGAGCAGGACATCGAGAGAATTGGGGTGTAACGGTTGTAGTGGATGTAGGGAGCATAGTATGTATTCGGGGACAGGGGATTATCAATTGTCGGGAGTAGGGGACCATATTTTCCGTAGTTTCTTTCGTACAGGGGCATGTCCGGTTGTAATGTCATTATTCCCTCCTTTATGTTGATTCTCTTTCAGTGATCCTTCTCTATCTCTCGCCTCACTTTCTGTGTCCAACTCTCTCTTAATCATAACTTCCCTTATTCCCATTTTTATTGCTAACAATTGGTATCAGAGCAATCGAACCTGGCAAGAACACCCATGGCTGAAGGAACTCGTGGCGCTGATTTCCGTCGGTTGGAGGAGACCTTGAAGTCGCTTATGGAAGCGCAAGGTAGACAGGAAACCTTGCTCTGGGAGCTGCAAGAGCGAAATGAGAAGGTGTTATCGGAGATGTAGGGTCGTATGGAGCAACTGGAATGTGACATAGGAGAGTTACGATCTACCAACTTACTAGAAGAGTCTAAACAAGGTGAGGGCAATAGTGCTTCGGCTTTTCTGGGAAGGGTGGACCCACACCCACCAAGCCATGATGGAGGAGCTGCTCGATTGGGTAGGATCGACTTTCCGATGTTTGATGGGACTAACGTTAAGGCGTGGGTATATCGATGTGAACAGTTTTTCCGCATTGACCAAACACTGGATAACATGAAGGTTAACGTGGCTATTCTGCATTTGGATGAAAAAGCGCAAGAGTGGTATCGGCTGTTTAGTTGGAACCATCCCACAATGGAGGAGGTAGAGTGGAATGAGTTTACTAGGGCCTTGAAGCAGCGTTTTGATGCCGAGATGTTTGATGACCCAGTCGGAGACTTTAAGGAATTGTAGCAGCTAGGCACTGTTTTGGAATACTGAGCTCAGTTCGATCATTGTTCGAACCGATTGGCCTTGACGGAGGAGTATTTGGTGGCCTTCTTTGTGAAGGGTCTCAAGCCCGAAATCGGAGTAGCTGTGAAACTTCATGAGCCTCAGTCACTCCACCAGGCCTATAGCTTGGCCCGAAAACAAGAAGCCATTCTCACGGCGACAGGTCATCCTGTGATGAATCGTCCCCAGTTCTATAGAGCGATGCAGGGGGGCAAAGCGACGCCTTCCATCTCCATGCCTGTTCATAGTAGCGCTAACTCGAACGGACTGTTACCTACACCAGCGCCGGCATTTCGTTCACCTACGGGGAGAGCATCGTCTAGGGCAATGAGCAGTAGAGATTTCGATGACAAGAGGGCAAGGGGATTATGTTTTTGGTGCGA
>JAOQMN010043823.1:0-10294 GCA_027563555.1 Erythroxylum raimondii | reverse complement strand
GAAACTACTTCAATCTATCATTTCATTACTAAAGCAATAGAGTTTGAAAAACTTTATTTACATATCAAAAGCCACACCATTGGCTTATTACAAAAATACAAAATAGCAAATTTGAAACAATTCCCTTAGGCTCTTGATCACTTGAACTCTTAGCTATCACCTGAAGATGGGACAGAAAAGGAGTGAGCTTGAAAGCTCGTGGATAACAATTTATAACGAAAAATAAGCAAAAACCCTTTGAAAACATTCACTTGTCATAGAAAATTCTCTTTGAGTTCATAAAGCACTTGTTTCTAATAATTCTCATCATGTAGTCAAAAACTCAAACTATAAAACATGAATGCATCAAACTTGTTCACATAACATAAACATATAAGCACATCAGAATAGTTTAGGAGATGCAAACTATGTATGCATCACTCTTGTCATGAGCACTTAAGCATATCAAAATAGTTCTAGTGGATCCAAAAACAGAACGTGCTACACATATTCACTTAATGGTCCTGTGTAGCCGTAAACTTATGGGAGTCTATGAAGGAGCTCCATGCCACTAGCGGACAGATGGGAGAAGCCTTTAACTTAGTCAACGTGCATGTGACTTAACTTAGGAGACCACCACAAACCCACATAACACATATTTCATAACTTGTAAAGTTGTTGCCCAAAATGGCACATTTTCAAAACTTGATTTTTCGTAAACATGAGATATGTCGAAACGATGATCTTATAAACATGTTATCTTTTCAAAAATCACTTTCAAAGTCTTTTCATAAATCATAACACAACTCATATAACAACATATTGCACTTTCTCAAATCATTCAAAAGCAACAAATGAAACACTTATGATGCAATTGGAAACATTAAACTTTCTTGATTTAAAGAAAACATTAGTGGCTTATTTACTCTGTTATAAGCATGTACCCACCTTGTTTTCCTTGCTTATAAACTTGCTCAAATATGCCTCTTCTCTTGTTCCTCTTGCCTCTTTTGATCCCATTATATAATAACAAAAATCCCACTCAATAGGGCTTTCAATTGAAAATCCCTCAAAGCATAATCACTAAAATTGGTTGTAGAATACTTAAACCCAATCATTTTCTAAACTCCATGAACTAAAATACTTCCAAAAATCCAAAAGATTCAAAATGATCTTACCTTCATTCTTCACCAAATGAAAGGATCTTTGGCTCAAAGGGAAGCTCTTTTCTTTCTCCACCTTTTTCTCTTCTTGAATAGCTCCAAAATCTCTCTTAAAGACTAACACAATTGAACCCCTAGCTTGTTTTCACTTCTTTCTCTCCTGCTCTTCTTCTCTTCGTGTTTCTCTCTCTTCTTCTTAACACTCTCCCTTTTTCTCTTCAATTTTCGTTCTTCTCTCTTCTTAAAATGCAAGACCATAATTTCTTCCTCCATTTTTACCCTTAATGAGTCCAAAAAGTCCATTTCACCCTTCGTTATAAATGTTCTTTTAACCTTAAGTGTCTTGCCAAAAGTACCCTTGAACATTTCTATAACCTTAACACTTTAATTCAGGAAAAGTTCCCCTTGTCTTAAGTTTCTAATGACACCAAAATCATTCAATTTGGTTTAGAAATCTGAAAGTATTACCACAAACACTTTCAGACTGTTATTAGACTAAAACAGTACACTATTCCCAACTTCCATCCAGAATTTGAAAGTCTTAGGGACTGAGTTACAATTCACTTCCTTTAGATATTTTATAGCTCTATGTCTCTAGTTTCCCAAAAATCACAAATCATCTTATGTGGGGCTCTACCGATCCAGAAATCATCAAAATACTGAAGTATGTTTAATAAAACATCCAATTCACACTCTTCCAATCGATACCCTTACTTTGATTCAATCAATCCTTCTTCAAATTAATCCCAAATGTATAAAATTCTATTGAGGGAAAGCAAATTGTGTTAAGAATCTATGGTTTCAAGAATCACTTCATTTGGAGATCGGATAACAAAGTTATGGCCGAAAGAATCAAACAAGATTTGGCCCTCAATCATATTGAACATGTCTTGGGACAATTCACATATCTTTCACTATAGATATCAGATCTAGTCCTTCTTAGATAGTTTGAAAGAAGTCTTCAGATCTACAAGTTTATAAAGAACTCTAAGACAAATTCTATCATCTAAAGAGTCAAAAATGTACCAGACTATAGGGTCAGACGAAACCAGACGAAAAGTTAGACAAATTGAAAAGTCAAATGAATTGGGAAAATTGCTATAACATTCCCTATAGATATCATATTATGGTGTTCTTTAGATGTTTTGAAATAGGATGTCAAGATCTACAATATTATAAAGACCTCAAAGACAGATTCTATCATCTATAAGGACAAAATTGGACCAAAAAAATAGTGCACAAAAGAAGAAGTTTCGGTCAAACATAGAAGAAGCAAACGGTCAAACATAGAGGATACAAAAAAAGCAGAAGAAGCAGAAAGTAGAAGAAGCAAAAAATAAAAGAAGCAAAAAGCAGAAGAAGCAAAAAGCAGAAGAAGCAGAAAGCAGAAGAAGTAGAAAGCAGAAGAAGCAGAAAGCAGAAGAAGCAGAAAGTCAAACATAGAAGATATGACATCATCATAGACGATATGACGTCATCACAGACGATATATTTTTACAGACGATAAGACGTCATCATAGACAATATGACGTCATCACAGAGCATCTCCACTTATAGGTACCATAACTTTCGACTCCAATGTCCAAAATTCTCATACTATATACCGTTGGAAAGATAAAAGAAAGACCTACAATTTTTTGAAGAAACTTTACTTAATTCTATCTAGAGCAATCCAGAATTTTCCCTGAAGTTAGAATATGAACTTTACATTCCTCCACTAATGTACTGCAACTAGTTCTCAACTTCATGACAAATTTTGAGATTCTTAAAGATAGTTTAAATTTAATGTCTTCATAAGAAATCTAGCCATATGTTTCTAATTTAATGTAAATAAAGAATCATCTCGTTCGGATAACTAGAGAAAAAGTTGCAGCTAAAAGACTAAAGCATACTCAGTGAACATTTTCCAGATCAACTACCCATTTGTTTCAAACTCTTTCCTTAACATAACTCATACTAAGATCACCTTTTCTACTTCACTTACTCCTCATTCTCAACTCCATTTCAAATCAATATCATCCATAAAGAAATTTTAGTCCATGATTAATCATGAACACTAATAACATAATATACATATATATACATATCCTTCATCAACTTATTACACATATTCAACTTCATTTTTTTCATTTTACTTCTAACTTTCCCCTTAATTCTTCCCATTTTAAAATCACTTATCCAAAAACACCAAATCAAAACATGAATCTATCCATATTTCTCATTCACTACTTTACTCTTGTCTATCATTTCTAATTCAAAAATTTCTCATTCATTTGTTCTTTACTCATGACTAATCGCCAAAATTTTCTCATTTAATAGTTCTAACTTCTAAGAAAAGTTCGAGGTCCGACAATTAGGCTTACTGAAAGTTACATAATTTGAAGCTAGTGAAGTTAATATAAGCATTAGTAAAAACATTGGTTGGAGAAAATGAAACATCTTTTGGGATTTTCCATATTGGAAAATTAATTTGATACGTCATAATCTAGATGTGAAGCATATTGAGAAAAATATTTTTAACAATTTGTTCAATACCATAATGAACATTGAAGGGAGGAGAAAAGACAATGCAAAATCACGAGTTGATTTACAACTTTTTTGTAGAAAGAATGTGTTACATAAAGATCTTCTCACCAGTAAATATCCGAAAGCATGTTACACTTTGGACAAAAAACAAAAGGAAATATTGAGTGAATGGTTGAAAATTCTAAAGTTTCCTAATGGTTATGTTTCAAACTTGGCAAGGTGTGTGGACATGAGGAAGTACAAATTATTTGGGATGAAAAGTCATGATTGTCATATGTTTATGCAAAGGTTAATTCCAACTGCATTTCGGGAGATGCTACCGAATAAGGTTTGGGAAGTAATAACAGATTTAAGTTTGTTTTTCAAAAGTTTAACATTATCTTAAATCAAGTTGGTTGAAATGGAAAGACTAGAATGGGAAATTTCAGTAATTTTGTGCAAGTTAGAAGGGATTTTTTCTCTAAGCTTCTTTGAGCATCTACCTGTGCATTTAGCACACGAGAAAAAACTAGCCGGTCCAGTCCAATATCGATGGATGTATCTGTTTGAGACGTAATTCAAATTCAAATTATTGTAATTGAAGTAATAACATGTTTTAACTAGTAAATTGTAATAACAATATTCTCTAATATAGGTATTTGCATCACTTGAAGAAAAATGTCAAAAACAAGGCTAGAGTTGAAGGTTCGAAATGTAATGCTTATTTAGTAGAGGAAGCTAGTACATTTTGTTCACATTATTTTGAGCCACATGTTCACACAAGAGAAAGAAAAGTTCCTCGTAATGAGGATGGGGGAGGAACGAGTGATGCCGATGGTAACTTATCCATTTTCACATATCCTGCACGAACATATGGACGTGCAACAAGAAGAATGTTAACAGAGGAAGAAATTGAGGCTGTTCATGATTACATTTTATTGAACTGTCAAGAGGTTTAACCTTTCGTGCAGTAAATTGAACATGATTATTTCGATTTTCAAATTTTATATTGTTCATAACTGAAGTGTGATAATAATGTATTTAGATTATATGAGACATTGTTAAGCGAGATAATGCCAGACATCACATAGGATCATCATCATCATCATCATACCCCGAAATCCCGCACTGAAGCAGGGTATGGGGGGTCTGATAGTATGCAGCCTTACCCCTACTTAGTAGAGAGGCTGTTTCCAGTGGACCAACATGTAAATGTGACAAGATAATATTGAAAAAGAAAAAAGAAAAAAGTAGATAATGGAAAAAATAATAAAAATTTATCAAAAAAATAATTATTAAAATAATTAAAAAAATAAAAAATAAAAATGATAATAATAAAGAACCAATAAAATAATAACAAATTAATGATAAACCGTACCTGTATTGATAGATTGAGCTTA
This sequence comes from Erythroxylum raimondii, assembly GCA_027563555.1. Classification (NCBI taxonomy): domain Eukaryota; kingdom Viridiplantae; phylum Streptophyta; class Magnoliopsida; order Malpighiales; family Erythroxylaceae; genus Erythroxylum; species Erythroxylum raimondii. The sequence goes on along the minus strand of JAOQMN010043823.1, from coordinate 5,247 downwards.
TGGAATCCTACGTATTTACCTGAGGGAAGACCGAAGCCTAACGAAAATGGAACTGAAATGTAACTAGGTAGTATCCTGCATCAACAACAATCTATAGGATGATATAAATAAAGAAGTTGGAAGACACTTTCCTCGATGGTTCAAGAAATATGTAAGTTTTCACTTACAAATATTCTTATAATTGAATTATAAGATTTAAGTGTTGAAATGACATTATACTCTTTGATATGATAATTTCTTTTATGTAGCCCTTAGAAAATCCAATACAGAACAAGTTCATTTATGATCTTGCAAAGGGACCTCTACGAATTGTTAAATCGTATCCGGTGTATTTCGTTAATAAATACAAATATCATACAGAATCTCATGGTCATAGCATGACAACAATAAATAGTGGAGTTTCCATACAGGGAGAATTAATGGATTACTATGGTAAAATTATTGAGATACTTGAAGTTGAGTACCCTGCTTTGCCAATAAGGCAATGTATGATATTTAAATATGACTGGTATGACCCAACTTCAAATGTTGGAACAAAAGTGCATAGCCGATACAATCTAGTTGAAATTAATAACCGAAGAAGATTGAGATAATTTGAACCTTTCGTGTTAGCAATGCAAGTGAAATAGGCGTATTATGTCCCTTTTCCAAGCTTACGACGAGATAAGTCAGATTGGATGGCGGTTTGCAAAGTTAAACCTAGAGGTGTTTTTGAATCACATAGAAAGGAGAGCAGATAATTGAAAGTGAAGCGTTTCAGGAAGATGTTCATGTTATAAATGCATCTGTGACATATGACGATAATGAACCTTTGAACTATCCATCTAACGAATATGTTGAAATTTCATCTGGAGAGGATGACGAGGGTCAGAGATCTGGAGAGGAGCCAGTGTTTGATTCTTATTCTTCCGAAAAAGAAGATGATTGTCATTTACAATTAAATTATGATAACGATTAATTTGTGTTTGTAATTGAATATTTTATTCAACAAATCAATTATTTCCTTTTCAATATATTATGTAAAGTATTTAATTCAAATTATTAATCAAGGAATGTCGACATGACGACATTGTCCAGATGGTAGTAATTCATTCCGTTAGGAGGAATGTGGCATCCTGCTCGTTTGCCTTTCATGGTCGATCTTCTGCTTCAAGGTGTTTAGTATCATCTGGACAACGTCACTTTCCTTATTATGTACATCTCATTTCCTTTTATGAAGCTATTATATATATTCACATTTGATGGTCTATACTACATATTGTTTTAAGCTTCCTTGAATCTGAAAGATAACATATATGCCGATAAAGGCGAGAGCGATGTCGCAACGGTCTATAAAGGATTAGGGAGATCGGTTCATTTGAAAAATTCGTCAATTTCACAAACCTCGTCTGGACATTCACGTATGCATTAATATCCAGTTTTTGTTCGTTTAACAGCTTTCTAATATGACATTATCTAAGTTCTATAATGATTGTGTTTTAGGTAAACCGCTTTGTACTGGTAGTTTATTTGGAGAGTTAGTCTTCCATACTAAATCTGGTGACTCATCACTGTGCCCTCTACAAGTTTAGCTATAGTAGAAACGTTGTTGCAAGAAGGTGTTAAAAACCCTACAACTGAGGGAAGAAGTATCACTATTTCAATTGTGCATTTGAACATGCCAGGACCCTTCTCAACAATTCAAACATCGGGGACTCATTTACCTTTACCGACTCTCATGTCACATGAAATCCAAGAAAATAATTATATCATTGTGATTTATCGATGCAATACACTAGACTCATCTTTAAAGTTGATTTATTGTTGTATCTATAAAAATTTGTCAAACAACCTCCAACTAGTTAGAAGTCAACCTGCGTCTTACTGAATGAGGGCTATTATTGTTCTTCTTCTACGACTTTAACAATTGTTAACCTTCATTTTCATAGTTTATACTTGAATATGATATTCAACAAATCGTCTTACTTCCTTTTCCATATATTGTGTAAAATATTTAATTGAAATTCTTATATTTGTAGAAAATTCGATAAAAAATGAATTTCAGGTAAAAATATGGGACCAAAGAGATAGCGTGAGGTAATGCGGCCCAGGTTTAGAGGCATGTTTGGAGATATTTATTGTGAAGCTTGATCGTCGCAGTTTGCAGCTCGCACTGACTCACCTCCTTCCCCTCTAGGGCCTACAGTTATAGATGAGGCATCACCTACTGCTCGTCATACTACACCATCCCTGTCCCCAACTCATATATCATCTAATATTGTTTTATCATATGGAGGAGACGTCTGCCAGCCCGAAGCTGAGGGCCGTAACTAAAGAAAGTACATAACAATTGTTAAAAATCTGTAAGTGAGATCACATTAATCACTATTTGTTTTTAATTAAGTTATAAGTTTATCAACTTTTTTATCGTATAAAATTACTTTTTATATTAGGTTGGTTCCATCTAGACCATGTTCCAGAAATATGACTTCTAAATTTAAGGAAATGATTGATCCTGAGGGTTATGTGTGGAAGAATATCTCTCAGGCCACATACATAAACTATGGGTTATGTGTGGAAGAATATCTCTCATGTTAGAAAGAATTTTTCTGGGATTCTGATATCGACGCCATCATACGTAAACTATGGGAGAGGTGAGCTTGTGCGCATTATTGCAACGTTATTGGTGCGATACACAAGGCTGGTGTACGACCTCCTTATATTTCGAAGCAAATATGGAGTCGTTGGCAGGAGTATTGGAGAAGCCTTGAGGCAATGTCCATCTCAGGGTGAAACTCCACCAATAGACGTGGAGGCTCGGGGGAGAGAGTCTTCTTGACAGAGACTTGTAACTATCTAAACTTGACACTTATATCGTAAATATTTTACTTTGTTGTATCATAGATAATGATAATGGTATAAATGTCTAGTGCCATATATGGCTGTGTTGAGTGATTTTATTTGTTCAACAAGGGGGAAGTATCATAAAAATAGAGAAAACTCTGTCGAAATTTTTATAAAATGTAGTTCACATCTAACAATTTAGGTTAAATATGCAGGAAAAGTCTTTGGGCATAAGGCCTACACATACTCAGCTATTTTGCACACTCACATGAAGAAACGTGATGGTGTGACATTCGTTAACAGCCGATGTAGAGAACTGAATGTCCGTGAAATTAATGCATTATTGTTATTTCTTAATAATAATCCCTTACTAATGTAAACATTGCTTCCTAATAGGACCAAATACAACAAACCATTCATCGACAGTCGCAGAAGGAACAACCTGTTGATGAGACTGAGACGTATCTTGATGTTGTCGGTGGTAGGGGCCGTCGTGGATGGATATTCAGGCTAAGTTCATTTGCAAACATATGTTATTAGCAATCTTCTATGTCCAATACAACAACGTCTACTAGACCAGTGCAAACCAATGAAGTCACTGAGCTTTGGACCACAATATAGACATTGATGGAGCAATGGCTCAGCTGAGACAAGAGATGGAGCAGCTGAAGGGGAGGGGTAGCACCTCAGAGCACCCACCATCACGAGGACATTATGACTGTTGTAGTCATTTGCTTTCAACTACAAAGACTTATTATATACCATGTAATGTTTTTATTATCAATTAAGAAAATTTTAACTTTATATCATCAAAAAACTTTCTGTTTAAACAAATTAAATATATAAACAAATAAATTTATTATGCATAAATAATTCAAAACTGTTGAAATTATGCATTTTTCTAATGTTTTAAAAACCGAACCGGACATTGAACCGGTCGACGGAAAGATTTAAGGTTTAGAGGTTCAACCAGTAGTGAACTGCTATAAAACCGGTATATAATAAATAAGAAGTAAAACTTATAAGAATAAGTAAAAATAAAATATGTTATTGAAATAAAATACACCAATGCCTATTATTATATAATGAATTAATAGTAAATAAATATAAGTCTAATATAAATATTAAAATAACAATAAAAATCAAAATTGTATTTCTGAAGGAGGTTGTGTCTCATCATCGTCAAAAGCTCCATATTCTCCAACGTTATTTAAAGATTCGTAAACTACGCTTTCATCTAAAGTATTTGCATCAACTTCTTCTAATGCAATAAAATAAATTACAAATTAGTAATGTATGAAATTATTCTCAATTGTAAACTTGTAATACAGTATAATTTTAATTTAAATATGATCAAAATAAGGTATGAACTGACCATCAGTGAATTTTTTAATGCATTTGTTGCGACAGATATATTTTCTTCATAAATCATCTTCTCAAGTTCGTTATAATCAAGATCAGGCGATGGTTCTTCTTCTTCAATCCAAAATTCAGTATGTTCAATACAATCAATATCAACTGGATCATATGTTCTCTTCTTGCTAAACGATCTGAATACATAATAGAGAAATTATAAAATCAATAATAAAATAAAATTATTGAAATAAAAACAAAACTATAAAATAGTAAAATACCTTTTCTTCATTCTCAGATTATAAGTAACATAAACAAGGTCATTAAGTCTTTGATGTTTCAAACGATTTCGTTTCTTTCTATGAATACGTTCAAAAACGCTCCAATTACGTTCACAACCTGATGCAGAAGTTGTTTGACTAAATAACTTAATAACGAGTTTTCTCAATGTTGAAGCATTGTCACCAAATAATCTCCACCACTTATCTGTATTTTAAATTAATAGTTATGGTAAAAATATGTATTATTAATAAAAATAATGAATTAAAAATATAAAACTTACCTGGATGCATTTTGTTCAACATAAATTCTCTCATTGCTGATGATCTAGCAAAACTCTCTAAACCTTCACGATACAATTTTATTTCATTTATCGCTTGTGATTGCTCTTCAATATAGAAAATACCTTTACATTCAATCATATCAAACAAACCGCTCATAATATTAATTGTATGTTCTTCTCCACCATATAAGCAATAAGGAATGAGAAAACAAGCTGTTAAGTGGATCATTTGAGTAAGATGCTTATCCCATCGTCGATCAATAATATCTATATAAGGCTTGTACAATTTCTCCTTCCCTTTAAAAATATTTATAATTGTTTTGTGAGCTCTATACATACCATCATATATATATATATTCCAGAGATGGCTTCTCGTCTAAATCAACAATCCTCAACAGCCTTATAAGGGGAGCCACAATCTTCACAATGATAAAGCAAGCATCCCAAAATTTATTATCTAGAATAATAGCACAAACTTCTTTTCCTTTTTCACTCTTTGATAATTTATG
>JAOQMN010041751.1:0-10326 GCA_027563555.1 Erythroxylum raimondii | reverse complement strand
ACTTTAGCTTTCGCCGCGGCGAACTTTTCCCGAAAGATTTCTTTAGTAGATTTTCAGGTTTTTCCATGATGAAACATCAACATCACCTCGGCAAACTTGCCTATTGTATCCATTGACTTGTTGACTTGTGCTCCTGTTCTTCACTCCTTGGCTCTACTTCTTGAATCTCCTACAATGAAAAATAGTAGTTTGCAGTGTCAATTATTCTAAGAAAATCAATTTAGTGCAATTACTAATTATTTGTGTCAATTTTACCCTCAAATTACATTAGTTCAAGACAAGGACTCAAGAGTTAAACTAAGCACAAAATCCGAAAATAAGAGCCAAAAAGTATAATAGAAACCATGAAATTGTAACCAATTGATATAGAAAACATGGGTTCAATCAAATTTTCCCACACTTAGACCTTTGCACTCCTAGACAAAGCTTATAAAAGTCAAAGAGATACAAGTGTAAAAGAAAATACCGACTATGTTTAAAAATTAGAGTAGGAAATTGGTAAAACCACTTTTTCAGAAATCATCTAAAGTAGATTGAAAGATCGCTAAGAAAATAAACACTATAAGAATTTAATCCAAGCGATTGAGCAAAAGAAATTTCTCTCAAGGGAAACTGTTTAACTCTCCATTCACTTCTCTTGGGATAATTTCACTCTAAAATCTGGCTAGTCCATTCTCTACCATAAGCATGTGATAGTTCAACCTCTCCACTACAAGAACTATAATTTCGAAAATCAAGAGGACTTTTTAATGTTGTAATGTACGGGAGGCTAAATGGAATGGAGTGAATAGAAGAAAGAAAAATGAGTACATGCACCACAATTATTCTTCTCATGAAATAAATGCCAACTATACGTAAGAAAATATTCACACAAACAACAAACATAATTTAATACTTTTTATTACATTTCTTTCTTTTTAAGACATAAATGGAATTTTTGGAACTCTTTTCCTTTCTTTTCTTTTGTATGGAAACTTTTTTTTACTAGAAGAGAGATACTCATATTAATTGTGAAATATGTATGCACTCAAAAGAAGGCTCAAAGGGGCTAGCAAAGGTTAAGTGTTTGGGGTTTGTGTTTAGGTAAGTAGGGTTTGGAAAGGAATGCCTCTATCATATTAACAAAATTTTAGTTCATCAAGCTTTGATCAAGAATTAAAACAAGTTCTAGAGAGATATGAAATTAAGCAGATACACACAAAAATGAAAGAATTCAGGCTCAAATATCCTTCCAATAAGGTTAGTATCCCAATTAAGCAATCTCAAGGTTTAAAAATGTAAAGTGCTTCTTTTCAGTGTACCCTCACTTACTTCTTGTTGAAAATAATGAAAATGAAAATAGCCAAAACCAACTATCATTTAAAAACATAGATGGTGTTTTAAAAAACACATGCACAACTTTGAAATTTATAAAATCCTCGAGACATGAGTGAAAAGAATATAATTTGGAAGAATTATTGAAATGAGGGAATTAAAAATAGTTTCTTTTATGAAGGATAATGTCGTCGCGGCAAACCATAATTCGCAGCATCATCGCGGAGAAAAATTGTAGAAACTTGGAAAAACGGCTGCAGTTTCAGATCGACCTCAATATAAACCAAGTTAACAGTTGTAAGCACTCAAATGACCTATTGAGAAAACACTTAAGTGGCCAACATTGATGCATGAAGAAGCTATTTTGCTGAATTAACAAAAAAGTTAAATTCATCTGAATTCCCCCACACTTTAACACAGAATTGTCTCAATGATGAAACAAGTGAAACACAATCGCAAAGCGAATATAAATAGAGAGCAACTAGAAGATAAAGCTCAGGGGGCAATCAAAACAACAAAAGAGAGGCAAGAGACAAAACTTAGAAGGGAATTTTATTGAATTGGAAAAATACTGATTAAACTAAAAACTAAGCTATTTTCCTACTGAGATGGTTTCTCCCCCAAACTTATTCAACAAACTAATACATCCACAATGGCATACTCAATCACAGAGAAAAGTAAGTAAGCAAGTGAAGGATAGAAACAACCTGATGATTATGGAAGTTTCTCATTCTTTTGGTGAATCTTCGACAGATAGCCATACTGTGGTGTGACATTTTCACCACTTACGACATCAATATGTAGCATCCACAATTCCAGATCCACCTTAATCATTAACAGAGAGCCTTTCTCCCAAAGGGTCATCAGTGACAATAGGAGAGTTTAATAAGTACAGTGTAGAGTTAGAGTAAACATTCTAGAGTTCAAAATCAGAGCTTGCATAATCAATAACAGTATCAAACATGTTGACTCCTAAAAGCGAATAATCCTCATAGGGGTGTTTCATGGCTTCATACATGTTAAAACACACTTGTTGATCTCCTACCTCTATGGTGATAGTACCTTCTTTCATGCCAATCATAGTACTAGCAGCCCTTAAGAAGGGCATACCGAGAATCAATGTAGTATCCTGCACAACTTCAGAAGACATATCAAGTACATAAAACTTAGTTGGAAAGATCAAACCCTTTACTTAGAGCAAAATCTCCTCTATGATGCCCACTGGATGCCTAAGAGACCTATCAGCTAATTACAAAACTACAAATGTAGGCTTTAGACTTTTGACTCCCAATGATGTGTAGACAGACTTAGGCATCACATTAATGGCTGCCCCTAGATCCAAGGTCTTGGCATTTTACTGGGATTGCGTATTCGAACAATGTAGACACAATTGAGCTTACTTGCAATCTTTCATTCAATTTGAACTTGCTTTTGTTGGTGCACAGGTCTTTAAGATATTTAGCATATGCAGGAACTTTTTTCACAAGGTCAAGCAAGGGATGTTGAATTCTACTTTCCCAAACAAATCAATGACATCTTTCTCATGTTTAATATCTATCATTCTTTTGCTAAGCAAATACGAATTGGGAAAAGGAAGGTCTTTCAAGTTTACCTACTTGTCGTTTGCTTCATGGGCTCCCTGCTTACTTGATTCCGTCTTGGTTGTAGAATTCGCTTCCTTGCTCGTTAATTATTTTGACTCCTTTTCAGTCAAAAGTGCTCTCTCCTTGGAACTTTCGGACTTCTTGTCTCATTGATTTGTTGAAGGCAATTCTCTACTCTCAATCTCCTCTTCATCCTCTCCCTTATTTTGATTTCTGAACCTCACTTGTTTCCCATTTTAGAGGGTTATGACATTTAAAATCTTGGGGTTCATAACAGTATTGAAGGGGATAGTTCCATTGCTTTTTGCTTAGTTCTTACTCATATTGTTCGATAATTGAGTGACATAGGACTTGATATTCTCAGCCTTCATCTCCCATTGCTCCATTCTCTTTTCTAGAGCATTGAACCAAGCAGCGCTTTTAGAAGAATCCTGTTGAATGAGAGATGCTGTTGTGTTGAACTGGTTATTATATTTAAAGTCCTCTCTTCGTTCATCAGCGCCATCATATTATGCAGAAGTTGGTTAGTGCTCTCCTTTGGTGGGACAGTCAGGGCTTACTGCTGGTTGTAGAACTAGTTTGTGGGACTACCAGCTCCTCTACCTTGTTGAAATCCGTTCGGGCCTCTACCTTCTTCATTTCTACAATTGAATCTAGGATTTGCTTTCCATCCCTCGTTATAGGTGTTAGAATAGGGATCCCATTTCTGATTGGTTCGACCCTGATACACTACAGATGCCTCTTCATAACGACCGGGCCAGACACTAGATATGTGCATTACTGACCCACAAATATCACAACTGGGTGTAGTATCCATAGAAGATGTTGGGCGATGCACACTCATGTTTTTCAGTTCTGCAGTGATGAAGGACAACTATGAAGTCACTTTACTCTCCAAAGAGTTAACTTTAGACTCCAAACTTTCCATTCTTCTAGATTGGGCTGTTGAAGCTCATTACTCATTGATTGAACCCAAGTTTTCTATAACAATTGGTGGCAATTTCATGGTTTTTATTATACTTCTTGGCTCTTATTTTTAGTTTTTTTGCTTAATTTAATTCTTGAGTGCTAGTCTTGAATTAATGTAGTTTGAGGGTAAAATTGTTACAAATAATTAGTAACTGTGCTAAGTGGATTTTCTTGGGACAATTGATACTGCAAACTACTATTTATCATTGTAGGAGTTTCAAGAAGTAGAGTTAAAGAGTGAAGCTCAAGGGCAAAAGTCAACAATTCAACAGCATTGCCGCAGTAAAACCTGCATATCTACTGAAGAACCTTTCAATAAAAGTTCGTCGTGGCGAAGATAATGTTTTACACTGCGGCGAAAGTTGAAGATTACTGACTAAATCTTTCGGGAAAAGTTCACCGCAGTGAACGCATCCTCTTGCTGTGGCGAAACCTTCAAATCAGCACTGACCCGAACCATTTTTGGCAAAGTAACCCACTGTGCAACCTGCTCCATCAACCCATTTGATGAAAAAGACCTATTTTAGGCTAACAAGAAGCATCAGACGAGAGTCGATACTTTTGCAGAGAGAAAAACCTTATTCATCGACACTTCCATCATCTATTCCATCATTCGGATACAACCATCTTCATGCAACACACCACCGTCTTCTATCGTCCATCCCACTTTCTCCTGCATTTTTCACTGCCGACCTCTACCATAGGTGCCTCTGAGTGCTTCTCGGTTGTGAAGTCTCTTAGAGTTATACGTGGCTAGGTACTTAATTTCCTCTTAAAGATGTAGCAATGTCTTAAGTTCAATGCGCTTAAAAGGGGAGTAGCTTTATCTATGTTTAGCTATGATTTATGAACTTCTAAGTTAAAGATTTGTAATATGTAGTTGAACATTCTTGATTAGAGTTTAATCAAGTGTTGGATATTTAATATGTGGTTGTGATTTGTTGATGTAGAACTTGGAGCTTAAATATATGAAGTCTCATACATGTCAATTTGTGATCTCGTTGAATCTCTTTTGTCTTGCATAGTTGTGTTTGATATTGAGTTGATTTGAGATCCTAAAATGACTTGTTGCATTAATTTACCACTACACACAATAAGGGGATTTAACAAGGTATTTTTTTTACACATTTTTTCCTTACAATTCAATTTCATTAGTTAATGTTCCAAAATATCAAGACCCCTTCCTTACTAATTTAGCTTGCATTTCATGACATATAGGTTAGCTTAGGTTCCAATTAAGTGAGACGACCTGAGGTTGCATCCTATATTGCAATCCTTGGATTTTATTTTTGATTTGACCTCTAAGGGAAAGAACTAAAGGTTCGAATCATTAGGATTGGTGAGAGAGTTGGTTGTAGAGAGAGAAAGTGAAGAAAGAAGAAAAAAGGGGGTTTAAAAAAAGTTTCTGTTGAAGGATCCTACGATCGTGGAAATCTCTATGATTTCCACGATCGTGGATTAAGGCACCAAAAAGTTTCTAGAGAGCCTTCCCATGTTGTGGAAAATAGGTCCATTTCCACGATCGTGGGTTAAGGCTCTAAAAAGTTTCAGGAAAGCCTTCCCATGTTTGTGGGAATCAACCCAACATTCAATCAACCTACCAAATAGATGAAAATCAAATATCCAATAAGAAATTTGAAAAGAACACAAGTTCAAACTCAAACAAAATTAAAACCAAATATAATCAAAACCAAACAAATGAAACACAAAAGTACATAAAAGCAAGCAAAAGAAAGGTAAACATACTAAGTTAAGGTCATTAGCTTGACCATTTCACATGCTTTTATGAAGAAGTGGAAGAAAGGAAAGAGATGACTTCCCTTTCTTGTGAGTATGGCCCTCCATAGTATGGCTTGCATCTATGCCTATTGACCTTAAACGCTTCACCCTTGTCATTTTCTAAATCCAAAGCTCTATGGAGAAAGACCTGCATGACCTTGAAGGGTCCACTCCATCTTGACTTGAGCTTTCCAAAAAATAATCGAAGTCATGAATTAAACAAAAGCACCAAGTCCCCACTCTTGAACTCCTTCTTTTTGATGTGAGCATCATGCCACTTCTTTGTCCTTTCCTTGTACAACTTAGCATTTTCATAAGCGTCAAACCTCAATTTTTCTAATTCGCCAAGTTGTAACAATCTTTTCTCACCCTCAAGCTTCCAATCCATGCTCAACTTCCTAATAGCCTAATAGGCCCGATGCTCCAATACCAAAGGTAAGTGACACACCTTACCGTACATAAGTCTATATGGAGTAGTTCCTATGGGTGTCTTGAAAGCTATCCTGTAATCCCATAAGGTGTCATCTAGCTTTAACGCCTAATTCTTTTTGAAGGTGCTCACTACCTTCTCAAAATCTTATTCAACTCTCTGTTCACCACCTCCACTTGACCATTGGTTAGCGGGTGGTAAGTAGTCACCACTCTATGATGAACATTGTATCTTTTCAGAAGAGCCTCAAATGGTTTGTTGCAAAAATAGCTCCCTCCATCACTTATAATTGCTCAGTGCACCCCAAATTTCGTAAAGATCTTCTTGATGAACTTTTGAACCACCTTATCGTCATTAGTTAGAGTAGCTACAACCTCAACCACTTGGAAACATAGTCAACTCCAACTAATATGTTAGTGTTACTTAAGAGGATGTGAATGGTCCTATAAAGTCCAAGCCCCACATATCGAATATCTCCACCTCCATGATGTTTGAAAGCGGCATCTCATCCTTTTTTAATATGTTGCCCTCTCTTTGACACCTATCACATTTCAGCACAAAGTCTTGAGCATCCTTGAACAAGGTCAGCCAATAGAATCCACACTCCATGATCTGAGCTGCAGTCTTGTTCGCTCCATTATGCCTTGTATAAGGTGAACTATGACCTTGCATCAGAATCTTAGGCATATCATCTTTGGGTATACACCTGTAAATCGTACCATCAGCACATATCTTATACAGTATAGGTTCATCCCAAATATAACGAGAACATTGAAATACAAACCGCTTCCTTTATTGATAAGAAAGATCGGAAGGAAGAATACTGCCTGAGAGGTAGTTTGCAATATTTGCAAACCAAAGATGAAAAAGATTATCTACCATCATTAAAGCCTCATCAGGAAAGCTCTCCTCGATTTCCTCTTCTTCTTTATGGTGTCCTCCTTCAAGTCTTGAGAGGTGGTCAGCTATAACATTTTTTGCTTCTTTCTTGCCTTTAATCTCAATGTCGAATTGTTGGAGCATAAGTACCCACCGGATAAGCTTAGCCTTAACATGCTTATTCATAAAAAGATATTGCAATGCTGCATGATCTATAAAAACAATGACATGTGAGCCAAAAAGATAAGAATGAAATTTCTCACATGCAAATATCATAGCAAGCAACTCCTTTTCTGTTGTTGTGTAATTTAGTTGTGCTCCAGTCAAAGTCTTGCTTATATAATAGATGGCACGCAACCTCTTTTACTTTTGCTGACCAAGGACACAACCAATGGCACGATCGCTTGCATCACACTAATATAAGTGCCTTCTTCAACCTGTTAAAAGCATCCAAACAAGCATCATAAAAAACAAAAGGCACATCTTTAATTAAAAAATGAGTTAAAGGTTTAGCAATAAGAGAAAAATCTTTGATAAAACGTCTACAGAACCCTGTATGACCAAGGAAGGCATGGATGCCCTTGATGTTGGTGGGAGGTGGTAACTTTTCAATTACTTCAATCTTAGCTTGATCCACCTCAATCCCCTTGCATGAGATCTTATGGCCCCAATACAATTCCCTCTTGGACAATGAAGTGACACTTTTCCTAGTTCAAGACTAGATAAGACTCCTCATACCTTTGAAGCACTCTGCCTAAATTAGACAAACAATGGTCAAAAGAGTCTCCAAAGACAGAGAAATCATCCATAAATGCCTCCATGAAATTCTCATTCATGTCTGCGAATATGGCCATCATGCACCTTTGGAATGTATCAGGTGTATTGCATAAACCGAATGGCATCCTCCGATATGCAAAAGTCCCATAAGGAAAAGTGAAAGTAGTTTTCTCTTGATCTTGTGGGCATATAACCACCTGATTGTACCCTGAGTATCTATTAAGAAAACAATAAAATGCATGGCCACTCAGCCTCTCAATCATTTTTCCATAAAAGGTAAAAGGAAGTGATCGTTATTGCTGGCCAAATTGAGCTTCCGGTAATCAATACATACTCTCCAACTTGTGAAAGTCCTAGTGGAAATCTTTTCACATTTCTCATTTTCCACCACTGTCATGCCTCCCTTCTTAGGCACACACTGTACCGGACTCACCCACTCACTATCTGAAATGGGATAAATAATCCCTGCTTCTAACAACTTTACTACCTCCTTTTAACAACCTCTTGTGTCTTTGGATTTAATCTTCTCTATTTCTCTCTCACAGTTTTAAACTCTTCTTCTAGGTTAATCTTATACATCACCATATTGGGCCTAATCCCCCTAATATCAGAAATTTGCCTCCCCATAGCTCTCATCCTCTTCCTAATGGCCTCCGCCACTTTCTCTTTTTGCTCAAAATCTAATTGGTTCGAGATCATGATGGGTAGGGTATGGTTCTTACCTAAAAAGGTGTTTCTCAAATAGGGAGGTAAGGGTTTAAGATCTAAAGTGGGGGGCTTAACGAAAGAAGGTGATGTAGGTGTACTTGTTGTCTCCAACTTCTCTAACTCAACTTCCTCACATAAATCCTCTTCTCTCACACTCTCATCTTTGTGTACTTCCATAACTTCATTAGCTTCCTCTTCAGCCTCCTTCACACATTCATCCACAACATCAATCTTCATAGATACATTAACATCATTGGTTTCTTCAAAGATTTAGACATATTAAACTCAACCTGCTCATCACCAGTCCTCAAAACAAGTTTTCCCTCATGCACATCAACTAATTCCCTACAAGTATTCATAAAGGGCCTACCCAAAATCAATAAACAATCTTTATCAGCTTCAAAATCCAATACCACAAAATCAACAGGAATAATAAATTTATCTACTTTTACTAACACATCTTCTATAACTTCATATGGCCTCTTGATTGATTGATCCATAAGTTGAATCAGCAAGGATGTTAGCTCGATGTCTCCTAGTCCTAATTTCCTGAAAACAGATAAAGGCATCAAGTTAATGCTTAATGCTTGTACCTAAATCAGATAAGCATTTAGAAAATTCAAAGTCACCAACAACACACGGATTCGTAAAACTCCTTGGATCTTGTAGTTTTGAAGGCATCGTACTTGAGATAATCGAACTATAATTCTTCGTCAAAGGGATCGTCTGATTGTCATCCCAAGTACGTTTGTGTGTCAGTATGTCCTTTAGAAACTTCGCATATTTGGGCAAACACTCCAAAGCTTCCACCAATGACAGGTTGATCTGAAGCCTCTTTAGTTTCTCCAGAAACCTTAAAAACTAAATGTTCACTTGATGTTGTCTCACCCTTTGTAGATATGGAAGTTTGGGCTTGTATGGTGGTGGTGGCACATATGAACTCTCTTATTCTTTCTCTTATTGAATCTCCTTGCCTTTTCCTTTTTTTTCGGCTATCCTTTTTCACACTTGGTTTCTTCATCTGCTTGCCACTTCAAAGTGTGATAGGCTTTAATTGTTCGCTTGGGTTGACCTCAGTATTGCTTGGTACCTGCACTTCTAAAAGACATAACATTAGCAAGTTGACCTACCTGTACCTCCAAATTGTGGATGGATGAGACATGGTTCTTCACTATCTGATCAAACTTTGCATCCATTCTCTTTTGACTTTCCTCTTGGCTCGAAAACATTCTCTTTTAGTTCTCTTTTTGATTTTCCATTCTGGACCCCAAAACATCCATTGTCCATTTTGTTCTCCAAAGATCCAAGTCGGTCTTGCTAAAATCTTGGAGGTCCTTGCTGTCTTGCTTGGCCACTTGCATTATTAGTACTCCAAGAAAAATTTGGGTGGTTTTTTCACCCCGAATTATAAGTATTCTAGTACAGATTATTACCTTGCTGTGGTTGGCCTAAGTAACTTACCTATTCAGTGCTACTAGCTCCCAACAAAAAGCATTATATTGTGCAATGGTTTTCCTACCTGCATAACTTACACTGTGATTGCATAGCTTTGGTTGGTGATGAAAATGCTCTTTGCATGTTGCTCAACTACTTGGTGAAGGTTGTGGCCTGTGCCTACAAAGCGGTAATAGAGTCAATTGGGATCATACATTTTTGCTCCTTCTGCCCTGTCTACTCCTCTCGCTTTACCATATATAACTGTTGCTTGCCAACTCTTTCGAAAGGTCATGTGTTGCATTGATAGTTTTCCTCATCAACGATCCTCCCGCAGCTACATCTATAGTCTCTCTTATGCTCTAATTTACACCATTGTTCAATGTTTGCATAAGGAATTCCCTCGGAAGGTTATGGTGGGGACAACTTCTT